>VOQK01009365.1:42336-56825 GCA_015052645.1 Benitochromis conjunctus | reverse complement strand
GGCAGCAGCCCAAGCAGAGAAGCCCAGACCTCCCTCTCCCCAGCCACTTCCTCCAGCTTGTCCTGGGGAACACCAAGGCAGAGAGATATAATGTCTTCAGCGTGTCCTGGGTCTGCCTCGGGGCCTCCTCCTGGTGGGACATGCCCAGAACACCTCACCGAGGAGGTATCCTTGTCAGATGCTCGAACCACCTCAACTGGCTCCTTTCGATGTGAAGGAGCAGCGGCTCTACTCTGAGCCCCTCCCGGATGGCCGAACTTCTCAACCCATCTCTAAGGGAGAGGCCAGCCACCCTTTGGAGGAAACCCATTTACTCCGCTTGTATCCGCGATCTCGTTCTTTCGGTCACTACCCACAGCTCGTGACCATAGGTGAGGATAGGGACGTAGCTCGACCGGTAAATTGAGCGCTTCGCTTTTACACTCAGCTCTCTCTTCACCACAACAGACCGGTACAGCGTCCGCATCACTGCAGCTGCAGCACCGATCCGTCTGTCGATCTCCTGCTCCCTTCTCCCGTCACTTGTGAACAACACCCCGAGATACTTAAACTCTTCCACTTGGGGCAAGAACTCGTCCCTGACCCGGAGTGGGCACTCCACCCTTTTCCGGCTGAGGACCATGGCCTCAGATTTGGAGGTGCTGATTCTCATTCCCACCACTTCACACTCTGCTGCAAACCGTTCCAGAGTGAGCTGGAGGCCATCACCCGATGAAGCCAACAGAACCACAACATCCATGAAAAAGCAGAGATGAGATTCTGAGACCACCCAAGTGAAAGCCTTCTGCCACTTGGCTACGCCTAGAAATTCTGTCCATAAAAATTACAAACAGAATCGGTGACAAAGGGGAGCCCTGGCAGAGCCCATCACCCACCAGGAATGAGTTCTACCTGCACTGTGTATAGTGCGGGTGGAGCGAACCTCGGATACAGGAGGAACAATGCTAACTAAACAGAAAACTACATTTTTTTTTGGTCGTCAATATTAACATAGGTATTAATATAAAATAAAATATCAAAAAACTACACCCTACCATCCTGTTTATATCCACAGTACAAATTCAGAAAACCTTCAAATGTAAACAAGCATAAACTCATATATTCACTCAGCTATGGTTCACTTAAAAGAATAAATAAATAAATATTTATTGTAAGAGTCAGTGCTGTCACAGTGACGTGAGCAGTGAGGCTCATCTATGGATGCGATGTGATAGCTGTTCGTCCATCTCTCTACACTCTGCGTGCACATGGAAAAAAGCCATCTGAGAGAAATGTTGCAGCCATGGAGTTGTTAACGAGGGTCAGTTACTTCAATCAGCTGCTTAAATCTGGCATTTTTGCAGTTGTGATGTCACTACGTCTCCTTGTTTTTTTTGTTGCAATGCATGGTACAGGAGTCTGGGAGTGTAAAGTCATGCATTGTGGACGCTCTAAAGAAAAGCACCGGTTCAGGTGTTAAAAACAATTCATGGCATTACCTTCCATTTATTAAAACTTGCTTTTGACAGTTTACAGTCGGTCTTTAAGTCATCCAAATCTCCTCACACTACCATATTCCTTGGACCTTCGTTTCAACAGTGTCCTTGTCTTCTGAGTCTTGGTCTATGTGTGTTGAGGTGTCGTGCTTGCTAAAGCTGTCTCTTGAGTTTTCATTAACATTCTCCTTTGTCATTTTGTCTTTTATGTCACTCCTACGTGTAATACGTGTACCGGTGTGTAGGCCTCCAATGCTGTCAGTCTAACCCGACTTGGTTCCAAATCTATTCCAACAACACAATTGGTTTATTGCAGCGCTATTCTCATTTGTTGGCCTTTCGTGTCATCTGTCAAAACAGAGAAGGAAGGTTCTATATAAAGTCGACAGAACTTGTATCGTATTTCTTTAGGGGAAAAGTTATTTTATGATAGCTATCGTTATGGTTTTATTGCCCAAATCCTAGTACAGGTTCTATAAGGACTGACTCATGCTAAGCAGTTCCAACAGAAATAAGCTTAACCCAACCTACCGTTCTGTTCTTGTAATGGATATTTGACAGTGTATTTGGACCAGATGTGGGTTTGCTCAGTGCATAATTCCACCTGTGTGATGATGAAGCTGAGTCCCACATTTTGCTGGAGGCATTTTCATGTCTGGTGGCTTAGTCTTGGGATTTACCAGCATGAAAAATGTACAGTGTGAACTTTTACTTCAGTTCATCCAGGCACACAATAACCTTACATGGCATCAGGTGACGTAAACTGTATGTGATGCTAATAAGAGCAGAATGTGAACTTGGAATTTGTGATTTTTTTTCATATACAGGTAGTTTGTGATTGTTAGCTGTTAATATAATTTTGCCAGCACCAAACTGAAAGTTTTAGACAGAAACATTTTTGGCTTCTCAATTGGAGGCACTTTCTTTTGATTTGTTAATATACATGTCATTTGTTAACTTAGACTGTTGGAAAATCATTTGGAGACCATCTGCTCTTTGGCATCCTCCCGCTGGGTTCTGGGTACCGGCTGCTGTGACTATGAATAAACACGTACACAGATGCAGGAGTCAGCATCTCTCCCACAGGTCTGTATCTCATGCAGATCTTCCTGCTCCTTTTTTTCCCGGTGAGGACAATCACAAATAGCCACATATTCTTCTCAGCTACCTCCATTCATTGATAAATTTTGGATATCTGCCCGTCTCCAGTGGGTTGAGCACTCATCTCAGTGTCGTGCAAAAGAATGACACGCACTGCATTATTTTTAGCCGTCTCCTACAAGTGGGAACCAGGCCCATGTAAAAAGCACTGCTCTGCTCTGATTGGCTGCCAAGACCTGGAGGGTATTCCATGATGCCTGCCACAGTGTGACCAGCAGTGGTTTTACCTGCCGACTTGGCACACAGCTTCAGGGCTGAATAGACAAGTTAGTGTATTATTCAGCTTGACAGAGATCAGCAGGAAGAGGCTGTTGGAGGTTTATTGTACTTTTATCTCTGTGAGTATGTTCATTGTCGACTTGGTTTTAAACCTTTTGTGTGCATCTGTTTTCATCTACTCAAAACAACTCTTGAGTTATTGGCTATGCCATCAATTTTCTTTGGAATACGGTCATTGGGAAAAAGTTTTCACAGCACTCTTTGCACTCCTGTGAAAACTAAGTAAATTTTTACTGGTTCCAAGGGAATTATGAGGGTAGTAGCAAGCAGGGGTCGCTAAACAAATGCACTTGAATAACTGATCATCAGCAACAGTGAACAACTCTATAAAAGCAGAGGTTTTGGCTGTTTGCAGGTCTTGAGTATTCAGGTATGAGCAAATTCATACCACTGTCACACCATGCAATTCTCGGAGAAACTACAAAAGCCAAGTGGGTGATGATTTAGGGTTGTTTTGTAGTTGCAGGACCCGAACACCTTGCAGTCACTGAGGTGACCATGAACTCCTCTGTATAACAAAGTATTTAGAGTCAGATGTGAGGCCATCTGTCTGATAGTTAGAAAATGGGTCATGCAACAGGACAAGAGTCCCAAGCACAGCAGCAAAACTGTAGCTGATTGGCTGAAAAAAGAAAAATCACACTGTGGCAATGAATCAGTCCAAGTCCCGACCTTAACCTGACTGAAATGACCTTAAAGAGAACTTCACATAAGTGAATATCAAATGCAAACTTCAATGAACTGAAGCCACGCTGTTAAGAAGAGTGGGCCAGAATTTCCCCACAGCAATGTGAGAGACTGATAAAGTCGGACAGAAAACCAGTACTTCAAGTTGTTGCTGCTAAAGATGGCAGTAACTTTTATCGTGGGGAGAATTTTGTTTTCCACAGGATTGCACAAGTCCTGTGAAAACGTCACTTTTCGCATTACAAAGGGACTATTTTCACAATCTTTGTAAATTTGCCACCACCACAGGGTTTTTAAAATAAAACAATAAAGATGCTAAAGGGATGCAGACTGTCAGCTTTAATTCAAGGAATTTAACAAAAGTTATCCATTACCTCTTTAGGAATTATAGCAATTCATGCTAGTTTCTGCCATTAAAAAGCAATTGTGCACGTGCATACTACACATGTAATATTATTATAATAATATAATATTATGTGTTAGCCCTGCGATAGACTGGCAACCTGTCCAGGGTGTACCGTGTCTCTCGCCCTAAGAGAGCTGGGATAAGCGGAAGAGAATGGATGGTAAAAAACAAATAAACTTACAATTCAAGCATAATTCAACTATATTCAGTGGAAGTGGTCTAAAATCTTAAATTGATTCCTTTTTCTACTATATTCATCACACATTGGTTTTTCTTGTCACTGACTGTATGTGTAGAGAGGAACGAGTCTGTAACCAACTCGTTTTATGGATGCATGGTTCACAAATAGCAGAACCTAGTGCGAGTCTGACTGTGCGGGGCCTTTAACGTGCCATAAATTGCGTTTTGAGCTCTTAAGAGACGCCTTGATGAGCTGTGTGCTGACTGGGCTCAGCGGTGTCCGGGTGATGAAAGTGCAGGTTGTGCCGCAGCAGGTGCCCGGTGCTCTCGGTTAATTGGCCCTCACTTTGCTAACTCACTGTGCAAACTCTTTAAAGCATCACTCCAAGTAGAGACTTCATTAAAACCAAGGCTTTAATTGGAAACTCAGGACTTAGAAATCTCCTGTCTGTTTTACCCTTTATTTAGAGGTGACTGTAGCTGTGGCTTACTCAGTGTATTTATATGTTATCAACATGGATGAGTCTATTTGATGTTAAAGCGGACCTAATATTTTCATTCAGCTCCATATTTTTATTCTTAGACTCCACTAGAGTAGCATTGAATGATTCACACTTCACATTTATCACAGTGATTTATATTTTTCTTCACTGGGGCTTGGTGCAGTTTAGACTTCATCTGAGACCAGCCATTTCAATTCCTTCGCCTTGGAAACAAAAGGCTTTAAAAGCAGGTAGCTGCGTCTTTAATTCCTGAGATGACTATATTAGGAATCTCCTTCTTTTTTAAAGATTATATAAAGCCAAGACTAGAAACTTTATTGCAAATTTTAGCCTTGTTTATTATGGACATCCACCACTGGAAAAGTAATAAGTGTTATAAACAGTATTCAGATAAACAAATGCATTGTGCAATAAAAATACAAGTTATCAGCTGATTGTAGCGCAAGTGCAGGTCGAATCGATGAGTGGAGTCGGTAGGCAGGCGGACTAATAATACCAACGAATGGAATTACTGACAACTGGTTCTCTAAGAAAATCGGTTCACAATCCCTAGTGAAAAAATAGAGCCATTAAAAAATACTATGTATAAAAAAATGAGAGCACACAGTCATTTTAGCCAAAATCACTTGAAGGGTTAAAAAAAAATATAATAAAAAAACAAAATCATTCTCAGATCGTAACCAATGGTTTCAGTAATGTTTTTGAGTAAACGCACCTCTTTTGGTCAAACGTAATTGGTTAGATTCTGTGTATTTCTTTGCAGATATCTTTCTAGAGATGAAGTGTCATGAAACAGTCATCTCAATTGGTGCTGTCATCTGACTGCAGGTTTAAATAGACTAGGATTCATCGAGTTCACATACAATGCTGCACGACCACTTAAAGATTTAAAATGTCTTATGTAACCTCGTGATTTCGTCCTCTCTAACCCCTGCTGCTGCTATGTAACAGAAGAATGAGCCCTCTAAAATTACAACATCCATTTGAATAAAGCTTTCACGGCCAATTGAAAATGACAATAGAAAATAACAATTGTTCCCAAACACTGCTGCATAATGTAGGCTTGCAGCAAAACCAAGTAAAATGAATAATTTGACATCTTCTTCACACAATGAAGCAGCCGTCCCTGCACAGTCCACACAGGCCATATTAAAGACAACACAGAGAAGGACATTAGCATAGTCGTTTCAAGACCTCTCTTTTGAGTCCGGTAGCAGATCGGGACCTGAATGAGCTGCTCTTAAAATGAGCCCACTGGGTCTTTATTAACAGGTTCAGGTTGGCTGGTGAGAGCCACATGGAGACTGTTTGGGTGAATGAGGCTGCTGCTGCTATCAGTGCTGTGTGTTGTAAATAGTGGGCCATTTGCACAAGAGCAACTTGCACTCTCCATCCACTTCAATTAGAGTGTGAGGGTAATCAATAGGCTCCAGACACTGAAGAAAGAGCTTCGCTGAATAGCCTAAATGTCAGGATGAGCCATTTGCACAGTTTGAGGGAGATTTCATCAAACTATCAAATTGGATGATAGCAGTAAAAGTGGCCCCAATGCCTTCACACACAGGGACGATCCTGTTTGTTGTGTAGTATAATCAGTGCATCGTGTACTTTTACACATCTGGCTAAACTTCTCCAGCCCATCTGGTGGGAAGGTGTCGAAGGTGTTGTGAGCCAGCTGAGAGACATAATCGCTATGGCATGTACTGTATGTGCCCCTGGGTCTTCTTCAGTTAGACATGCCCAAAACACAGGCGATGTCCTGGTCAGATGCCTGAACCACCTCAGTTGGCTCCTTTTGATGTGGAGCACTGGAAGCTCTACTCTGAACTTGTCATGAAAGACCAAGCTCACCCAGCCACCCTTTAAAGACCACTTGTATCTGCCATCTCCTTCTGTTGTTCACTACCTACAGCTCTTGGCTGAAGGTGATGGTAGAATGTGGAACAATCAGTAAACTGACACTTTCACGCCAAACTCGCTCTTCAACCACACCAGATGAATACAGTATCTGCATTATTACAGACACTTCTCTTATCTGTCATTCAAGAATCCTGAGAAAAACTTGAACTACTACATTTTAGGCAGCAACTTATCCCCAACCTGTAATGGAGACACCATTTCCAGCTAAAAACTGTGGTCTTAGACTTGGACGTCCCAAAATATATTTCTGTCACTTTGTGTGAGGTTTCGTGTGAGTAGAAAGTCACCACTCGATGTAGCCAACGTCATCTGGAAGAAGCAGGGGTGGGATCCTGAGATCGCCAAATCCAATACTTTTTTTGTTGCACCTGTCTCTGTCCTTAAAAACTTTGGACATGTGAGAAAGGGCAGTCCTGTTGGAGTCCAACACCCAATAGAAATGAGTCTGACTTAGCTTCTCCAGCAATGCAAAGCAAGCTCTAACCACAGTTGTACAGGCACCATGTTTACATGTAAATCCAAAAAATGTCTCATTACAGCGAAAGCATTTATCAGTTTTAGCACTTTTTTAAACCTTACATGTTGAGTTTCACTTCACAATGACTAACTAGGATTGTAACAGGTGATATACATTTAACAGCTAGACTTAAGATGTATGTAAGAATTCATCTTTGGCAGAAAGCAGTTTCATCACTGGCTTAAGCATAAAAGCATGAAAAAGTAACAGTGTACAACTGTAAGTAGAAAATGTATGTCTTTTGGAAGAATTCAGCACAACATAAAGATTAGGTTACTTGGGGAAACTCCAGGAAAAGTGCAATGATAAGAATAAAAAAATTACAGAGACAATAAATAGTAGAGCTGGGATGTCGGTGCTTAATATGGCAATACTTCAGGGTAGTTTTTATGTCCTCATTCCTGTTTTCCATACAGCAGAGAATTAATAAGCAAACACTGGAAACGACCCATAATTTAACATAACATATCACATAGCATTGCTGTGGATCACAACATGACTAAATAAAGGATTAGGTATTAAACAGTCCCATGGATATTTGGGTTTGCCCTTGTAGAAGTGGTCTTTACTGAGAAACATCAGGTACAAATACAAAATAAAAACAAATATTCATAATTAAATTCAGTATGTAGAAAGTATAGATAAGTTTAAGTATAGATATAAGTAACGGAATACATAAACTTGTATAATATAAAGGTAAATGCAGTCATTTAAGGACATTTGTTGCACACTTGGATTAAAAGGAATTGAAGCCAGTGTAGCTTTGTGAGTTTGCATTTGCATTGATTGTATGTTCTTTATTTTTGTGGAACAGGCTAATTCAGAAGGCTAGGCCTGTTCTAACCCTGCACGTCTCTGTGAAGCCGGCCTCTGGTGTATTTTTGGCTTGTAGTTGAGCGGTTTAAATTGCAGTTGAACTTTTTATTTCATGTTGTCCTTCATTCTGAAATTTAATAAGCTACCGTTTCTCTCTGTGATCCCTCTGCGCCACGAGAACGCACCTCTATTAGAACCTGAATGAAAAGAGGTTATTGCTGTTATCGCTGCTGCAGCTTTGGCTTTCTTTTTCTTTTTTTGTAGAATTTTTATGTCTGACTTAAGCGACTAATCACGCGAATTCCATCACAATCTTTAAAACGATGTTAATAGCAAAAGAGGATGAAATGATCATGAGGAGGAAATGCTCAGAAATGCAGAGCTAATTCTGAAATGTAATCAAAAATCTGCCTTGTTAATCACTTCTTTTTAGCCTAACAGAAGATTCACTAAATTATTGCAGCCGTGAGCGTAACTAAGCTTCCTGTTTCCCTGGTAATTAAATTCACACAAATAGACCTGCAGTTACATCTGAAGATACTGACAAAAATTAGATAAGGCTCAGTGCAGCCTTTTCAGAGAGGCAGAGGGCTGTAGGAGGGATTGGGAAGTGTTTTTGTTTGCTTGACATCCTGTTTATGAGAATGAGTGTCCATCATTATGCTGCTGCCTACAGGACAAATTAAACTGGGATGTGATGAATGTTCCCTCTGTGGGGACGAAGATGAAGAAGGAGTGTCTGTTCAGATTTACTCGAGTCAGAGGAAGAAATAGGGACGTGCTGTCTGTCCCTGAGCTTTGAAAGCAGTGACTGAGAGGCTCACAAAGTGCTGTCTCATGCTGCTCAGCGGTGGCTCAGCAGCGAGGATGCCGGATCAAACTCATTGTCCTAATGTTCTGCTCCCTCTGATAAGCGAAGGCTTCAAATGCTTAACGTGAAAATGGCGACTGAAAACTCTCGCATAGCTGTTTCCCATGAACGCACGCGCGTATAGCATGTTATGATATAAGTGACATTCTTTTCCTCTTTTCTCATCTCTCCGTTTGTATATCAGCACTTCCTGTCTTCACGTTTTAGTCCCTCCTACATGTGCGAGCAGAGGAGGCGAGGAGGCGAGGCAACGGCATTTAGCAAAATGAGATTTCATCATTTTAAAGTGATGTCAATTAAATATGACATTTGGCACAACTGCATGATAAATTGGACTTTATGGCCTAAGTGCAGCTGTATTTTATGATGTCAGGCTCAAGAGTGCTCATTGCTTTTTTATATTCAGGGCTACTTTTAATTGGCAGCTTGCCTTCCTGTGACAGGACAACATGGTCTGAAAGGAGTTTGTGGAATACTCACAACCTCAAATCTAATGTTTTGTGTTTCTTGATACACATTTCTCACCATTTGTTTTTATATTTATTAATTAAATTAATAATTTGTACTTTAAAAAGATGCACACAAACTGAAATCAGCTGATTGCTACGCAAGTGCACGGGAATAACATGGCACATTTGACGCTTTTTTTTTTTAGATCATGTAGATATTTGAAGACCTTTGTAACGCAACTTATGACATAATTGTAGCCATGAGTGTTGAATTTAGTGCAGCAAGACATCACATCACTTCGTCACAGCGTTACTTGTAATGTGATCATAGTAACACGTTATTATAACTTGATATAAATAAAAAGAACGAGCTGTTTAAAGAGTCCTCCTCCCTGGTTTGTATGTTTCAGCTGTGTGCCATGCCTCTATCTTACCTGAAGGTACAGTGAAATACTCATCCTTGATTATAACTCCTCTAACAGCCTCCTCCGTCCTCCAAATGCATTTTAGGAACTGAAACATCCTCACAGAGTGGCACAGACATGGATTTCCAGGTCACAGGCAGGAAAGAGGACAGAGAGCAATGAAAGAAACCTGTTGTTTTCCTTTTTCTGGTCTCTGTCACTTTTCTTTGCTTCAGTTGTTTTCATCCTTTCGTCATCTTCACCTTTCAGAAGTCTAGACAGTGGCGTCATCTTCTCCAAATATAAATAATCTGTCCAGTAGTTTCGAGGCTACCCCAAGGTCTCCTTAATTACTCTCTTTTTGGCTTTGTCATTATTCTCATTTTTGTCTATTTTTCACTTCTGTTCTCCGCCCTCTTGCCTACAATCCAGAAATCAATCACAGTGAGCCATGTTGAAGGATGCCTCGATTCCTAATATTCATCCATCCTCTTCTGCTAATCCTTATCATGGTCGCAGAGGGGCTGGAGCCTATCCCAGCTACCACAGGGCGAGAGGCAGGGTACACCCTTGCCAGATCACCAGTGTGTCGCAGCCCTAACACAGAGAGACAGACAACCATGGTGGATTTGAAACTAGGACCTTCTTGCTGTGATGTGACAGTGCTAACCGCTGTTCCACCGAGCTGGGCGATTCCTAATTCTAATACTTAAATACTAGCAGTATTACTAATATTACTGACTAACATTCCAAAAATTTAAATTTTAATTGTAAAGCATTAAATAACCCTGCTGAGTACCTCATGCCAGTGTGCCTGGGTGTAGGATTGGTGAAGAGGCTTTGCTGGTTATTCCAAGACCTTGGCCACCAAACAAACATAAACACAGTGGTAGCTTCTTGCCTCGACATTCTTTTGTTGAGCAACGATGAGCATTTAATATGTGGAAATGTTTTTTTTATGTTTATTATCTTGGTTTCCTAATATTTGCCCTGCCATCAGCCTTCATAGCCTTTGACTTCATATTGTACAGTAGACTAGATGAGGCATGATGGTGTTTTAATTACCAATAAAGCATGACTGAATTAGCAGAGCTTGTTAGATTAGATATGTATCTTAAGTAAGTTAGATGATATATTGATAAATTAGCATGAGATCATTAGCATAATCAGTAGCTACGCTGTAGATCCTGCCTTGCAGATAAGGAGACCAAGTGAGGGCACAGACGCATGCAATTAGTCTGCCTAATTAAAACTCTCTCTGCAAACAATTGCAATTTGGTGCCCATTTGATGAACTGTGAATATAAGACAGATTATGTTTACTGAGCGAGCTGGTGCATTTATTTCTCATGAACCTGGCAGGGCAGCAGCAAATAATCTTCTTGCATAGCTTCACTGAGGGTATACAGCAGGGGTCTCCAACTCCAGGCCTCGAGGGCCGGCGTCCTGCAGGTTTTAGATAACACCCTGGATCAGCACACCTGAATCAAAGGATTAGTTCATTAGCAGGCCTCTGGAGAACTTCAAGACATGTTGAGGAGGTCGTTTAACCATTTAAATCAGCTGTGGTGGATCAAGGACACATCTAAAACCTGCAGGACACCGGCCCTCGAGGCCTGGAGTTGGAGACCCCTGGTATACAGCATATCGATGAGCAGCTACTAGCTATAAGTTTATAGATGAGCAGTTTAATAATAAGCGCTGGACCTCAAAAATTAAGCCAAGCCATGCAGTTGTTTTGAAAAAGGAAACTATCCGTACAGATTAAAACGTTTTTTTGTAGCAGGCAATAAACAAGTTTAATTCTGCAGTGCCGGTAGACACTGAGCACGGGTACTGACTCAGAGTTGGAGCCTCTAGTGGACATTAGAGGGACTGCAGTTTTTCTTACTTTGGCGGATTCATCTTCAGTGTCTGATACTGCTTGTTTATCTCATGTGGTTATTGTCTGTCTTTATTCATAAACTGTGGATCTGAGTGTTGTGAGGCCACTCTAATAGCCATTTGCCCCAACATTTTATTAAATGTCAGGTTTATTTATACAGTTATATTTTATACTCTGTGATACTGCACCATCCACAATCTGCAACACACTTGCTGACCAGTGGCTTTTCAGACTGAACCGTAGTGCTTTGGCTTGTTTCACTGGTATGAGTGAGATGATATGAGCTGGCTCATTACCATCTGTACTGCTGCTAAATGCATATAAGAAGGGGGTGTGATTGATTCCCGTTGGCTTTTGCTTTTCTCCATTCCCCATCATTAATAAACCCATTGAGGAAAACAAAATTGGAAAACCATTTGTGCTATTTATCAATAAGTCAGTCATTTCTAATCAGCCGTCTTTTCTGGAAAAATATGACTTGTGCTTCTAAAATGATGAATGAATTATTGAAGAGATTTGAAAAGAGTTTTTCATCTATTTATCAGCACATAACATCAAACAAACATCAGACCTGTCAGACACATGTAGGGGCATGTAGAACACACTGTAATGCCATTTGTTAAGTCTGCTGCAAAAGAAATGGAGGGCAAATGTTTTTAGTAAACACTGTTATCGTACATTATTTTAAACATGTGATGAAGATCAGGGTTTAGGGATACTTTGGTGTAAAAGAGTGAAAAGTCTTTGTAATAACAATCGCTGATAATGGATTTGACTACCAGGGACCTCAAACTCGTTTTATTTCCGTTTGGAAAACAGATCATGAGCAACTGGAGTGCAGTGGCAGCCTGTCCCGGGTGGACCCCACCCTTCACCATATGACAGCTGGGATAGACTCCAGCCTACATTTTTAGATCCTCATTTTTATTGAAAAACTGAACATATCAATGATTTCACTGCAATTTTCAAGCTTTGCAAAGTGGAACAGATTGGACCCTTTGAGGGGCCGGTCCATAAACCTTCACTGTAAGAAGGTTGAGACTCAATATTATATTATGTAATGTGTCATAGCTGATGATTGCATTGCATTTTCATTACATTACATATTACATATTACATATACACTATGTTTTAAACTGTATAAGGTATTTGTTATTAAAAGAGCTAAAGCCATTTTATTAACAGGTAAAAATACAGAAAATTGGATATTGATCATTTAACATTCAGTTTGATTGACCGTGGCTAGGAAACATAATCAAGCAGCTTTACAGTTATTATCACTTTTTGATTGGTGCACAAAAATGCATAAAATCAGAAATCGACAAAGCATCAACACAAAACAAACCAGACTGCTCTAACCCCGTGTTTCCTGCTTCATCTTGGGTGATGAAGTGTTATGACTGAGAAACTGGTTTTTCTGCACTTTATAAAGCAGCCTTATGTGATTTTATTGGAGTTCATGAATCTGCTTGTTGGCTGTGCCGATGGCAGATGTTTTTAAATGTCAGTGAAAGCCTCAGATAATGGCACCGTGGATGACTTTTCTTCCAGGTTTCCTATCATTTTATAGCAGTTTCTTTGCATCTCATCTCTCCATTCCCCTGATTTCGTACATCAGATGGGAGGTATATGTGTTTGGAGAACACATAAATTCTAGTAGCAGCAGCACTGCAATTATATTCAGACTCGATGCCCCGTGCTGACCTCTTGGTCACCCCAAACACACACTAATGAGCTCCCTGGGCAGCTGTGACAGCCATGGTAGAAACCATGACCACAAATCCTGCTGTTACACTCGCTGAGAGACTGAATGTGGGAACACAAAGCCCCTCATCTGTCATTTAATGCTTTCTGTCTTTTTCTTGTCTTGCAGTTGGAAAGACGTCTTTGATCACACGGTTCATGTATGACAGCTTTGACAACACGTATCAGGTAGGTGCTGCCGCAGGCACGGACTGAATATTTTGGCTCTAATAATTATCCTGATGGATCAGTGACACTGGGCTGCAGGCATTTCCTTTGATAGTGAAACATAAAGCTGGGCGTAAATCGATAAGTTGAAGACAGAAACTTAGAACAAATAAGGCTTAAGTAAATTAGATACTGGGATAATAATCAAGGAAATTAATACACAGCAAATACAAATTGTTCTCTTTGTGTGAAATAAGGAAATTATGGCCATCAGTGATGTTAAAACAAACACCTTTGAACTGAAGATCAAGAGCTCTTTGAATCCCTGTAAGCAGCCTAATCTCACTCGACATCCTAAAAGCAAAATATTACTTTTGCAGGTACAGCACTTCCAGAGGTCTTTGTAAGCATCCGCAAAGGACGCTTAAATAAAACCTGCAGCTTTATTGCTTTATAAGCAAAAAGTATCTACTTACATAGTAATAAAAACAGAATTAAAAATAAATCTCACAAAACTATTCTGTCCGCCCTCTCCGATAGTTTAAGAGGGAGTCTTTCTGCTTGCTAAGGCTCTTTTATGGAGGAGTTTACAGTATTATGAGCCTGAGTAATATATGGAAAAATTAAATCTGATTACCTAAAGAAAACCTGAATACGTGACGACAAGACAGACGAAGAGGAAGACTTTTTGTTTGGCTAAACTTGAATTAAGAAATGCACCTTGGTTTATTGCTGAATAGTGTTCATCATATACATTATTAGCTTTATTGCTTTGAGGCATGACTTTGCATATATGTAGAAAATAAAGCTTTGCATTTCATGTTAATTTAAGGTCATTTTCTAAGACGAGCCGTTTCCATCAGGTATAAAATTAGCCTGCAGACTCTGCAGTGCACCAGCAGAGTTAATAATGTTCTACCCCTAAAACTGGAGACCTGTGGCTCTGATCCCAGAGCAACGTGTTAATCTGCCACTGCCTTTAAATCATCTACAGCAGCCTGATCTAACCTTCCTCCACACTACTTC
>VOQK01009348.1:5388-15689 GCA_015052645.1 Benitochromis conjunctus | reverse complement strand
ATATAACAATCCTCAGAAACACAGAGCGATCAGGCCTCTGCTAAGCCCTAATAATGGGCTCTATTATAATTCAGTTTTCTTCATATGTGGTCAGGAAGAAAAAAGGAGTGAAAACCTGGCAGGATACCGCTTTCTCTCTCTTTCTCACACACACACACACACACACACACACACACACACACACACACACACACACACACACACACACACACACACACAGTAGTCATCTTTCAGTGAAAAGGAGAATTTGCTGGTCAGGCCGCAGCTATTTTTGGGGAGGGATATTAGTAAAACACACTGCAAATGTCAGCTGAAAGAGATGATGAGATAGGAGATGAAAAGACAGAGCGGAACGAGCCGGAGGAGGAACAGGATGGAAGAGGAGCTTCAGAGGAGTGGACCACAGGCATCCAGAGAGAGACAGGGAGACGAATAATGCGGTCACCTTACATCTCAGAGGACATTTCCAATTTTAAATCAAGTTACTTTAACAAATATTTTCTGGTGTGGTTGTGTATTGTGTCCAAGTCAGACCAGAATATTTTATCCTCGTTATGTTAAACAGGCTAGGCCGGGCCGATTTGAAAAGCAGTGACAAGTAGCGAACTGGATTTAACAGCACGAATAACATAAGAAGTGTAGAGAAGAAGAGATGGGCAACTTATTTTAGAAAGATGGTGAGGAAATGAGAAAGCTCACAGGAATGGACTCGTCTACCAACTCCTGTCAGCGTCCTCGTGAAATAACAGCTGCAGACAGCCGTGTGGCTCTTCTCCCGAGCTGAATAGCTGAAACAAAAAGGTTTTGGTTGAGTCAAAATCACAGTAACACTTCTTGTCTGGTTTTCTGTGATAACTTATTTTTTTACGTCGTGTGAGAGAAAGACCAAGAATCCTGGGTAAAAATCAGTGTGACAATTATTTAAAAGCAGAGACGTCGAGTTTTTCATGTCCCTGCAATTAAAGAGCCAATCAAAAGCAGAAATGGAAAACATGTGGACAGCAAAGATTTATTACGCGCTTTTACGATAACAAGTACACATGTACCTATGAGCACATGCCTGAAACTGCCTGATTTTCTGAAACAACAGATTTCTAATTTTTTTGAACAAGACAAAATTTGCTGGTTTCTAAACAACAGATTTCAGATAATAGGATAATATTAATGCTAAAGATGGTTGAAAACTACAGCTTCTCGTGTTCCTTCTTCCTGATGTTGCTGTCATTTGGTATCACTACGTCTATCACTACGACCGTCTTCGTCTGTTTGTCTACCACCACTATGTCCGGTTGGTTAGCCATCACCGTTTTGTCCGTCTGTATCTGGAAGTCCCACAGGATCTGAGCTCGGTCATTCTTGACCACCCTATGGTTCTTCTCATTTTGACCTCGGGACTTCCAGGCCATACTCGGCACTGATGTTTGTGATTACTATACTATTTTCCATGTATGCCCTTTCTTGGTTGTCTGCCACTGTGATAGTCACTGGACCCTGTTCAGGGAGGTTGCTGCCGCCTGCTCTTAGTTACACTAGCGACTGAGCATTATTGGTTGCATCCTTCTCCCAGGTGCTCTTCCAGTATTGCTCCATCTACAGCATTGGTGGGGCTGTTCATATTCATATTGTCCCCTTGCCACTGAGAGTACACCTTGGAAGTTCAGTGGAGTACAGCTTTATCCCACTGCCTTTTGTCTCTCTGGTATAGCCAAGGCTGTGCGTCTTTAATTGGCACGTTGGTCTGTTTAAATGTACTATTGAAATAAACATGACTTGTCTTTAATAGTGGGGAGGGGCTTAGCAGTGAGACGACCTAAAGTATTTGGCAACAGATTTGTGAGGTTAAAATATGTAAAATGTAGAACTTAGAAAAAAATTAACTGAATGCAACATACGAATGATGTCTTAATTAGAAGTTTCTGTTCGGCTTCAAAAACATTCTTGCTTTCCTTTTAGCACCGAAAACTTTTGCACAATGCTATAAATGATTTATAGGTAAACAATGATGGGAACAAAAATGTTCTAAAAAAGTGTAAAAGATGTGCAGAAAAATAAAAGAGAATATACTAAAAATAAAAAAAACAAACACCGAACTCAAAATCACAGCGACAGAGGAGCAAGAGTGAAAGTTACTCGCACACCTATACACAGATGGTGTTTCCTTAACCTTTGACCCCTCAGGCTCATCAATAACCGGGAGGCCAGGAGAAGTGTGCGTGCTGTCTCATCCATCTTCATTAGGCTTCTGTGTGTTTGCTATAGCGGCACTGATGTGCTAACCTTCACACACAGGATTGATTTATACAGGGACGTACTCCAAGAAAACAAACTCGCAGCCTTTGCTCTGATTGACCGTAAATCTGTGGCTTCTTTTAGTTTTGATGGAACTAAAATGTAAAACCTGCTTTACAAGAAACACGCAGACACAGAGATCAGCCACATATTGTGTCTGTTTTCTCTCCATATCTTCTTTTTATCGTCTCTCTTTGTTTGGAGGAAGGAACATGAACACACTGATGTCTGATTAACTGATTATTTAACTCTGTCTCACACAGGACCCGCAGGATATGCAAACCAGAACCAAAGCAGGAGGAGATGCTGAAAGCTGCGTCACCACATGCACATGTGACGAAGACTTCCTGGTTTTCTTTACAAACATTCAGTGAATTTGTCTTCTTTTTCCATTTGTGGGTTTTTTGTGTTTTTTATTTGTTCATTTTTTTCTTCAGTGACAGAAATAAGCTTCAATTCAAAATTCATTTATTCATTTACATTTTAAAAAGCACTTTTTGAGCAACAACATCTCTTTCCAGTCGTGTTTTCAAGGCGGACAATTGTTTTCATTCAAACGAGTTGTCCTCTTCTATGTGCAGCTCGCTCTGCAGGGATGGAGTTCGTTTTTTTCTGGTTTGATTTTTCTCAGAATTTTACTCACTCTATGTTTTTTCTAAATACATCATCATGGTTCTCTCACCATCCCTCTCTGTTTTTTGTCCTGACTACAGAATATGTGTCTGGTAAGATGCTCACAGTTTCAGGTTTCTTGATTGAATTCTTGCCTCGGCTTGGAGACAGCACGACTGACGGACTTAACGCCTTCTGTCATCTTTGTGACTGGGAGGGAGGTTCATGATCAAACTGTGATGTGTAAATTGCATTTCTGTAAAGACATCCCATCATTTTCATTTTCCATATGACGAACATACACTCTCTTCACATTTAAAGTATATAAAGAACGTGGTAGAGTACAGGAATGTTTCTCTACTACACAAACGCTACACTTTAAATTGCATTTGAGAGTAGCGTTTGGGTTTTGTGTTGTTTTTTCTTTTAATGCCCCTGGTAAGTTGTTGTGAAGCCCTTTGGGATTTTTATCTTGAAAGTTGCCATAGAGATAATATTTTACTTGCTTACTAAAAGACATTGTCATGGGACGAGAGGCGGGGTACTCTACCTGTTGCAGCGTTAATGCATAGAGACAAACAACCATTCACGCTCACATTCACACCTACTTTAGACTCACCAGTTAGCCCAACCCCATGCATGCTTTTGGACTGTGGGAGGAAGCCGGAGTTTGTAGTGCAAACTACACCACCCTAGATTTAAACTCAGGACCGCTGTCCCACCAAAAACTCCATAAAATCTGTTTTTTGGCAGTTATTGACCTTCACAGATCTGCAGGTACAACAAAATCAGACACAAAGCAAATCAGATTCAACTTCAACAGACACATCTAGGTATAGTGGCAGGGTTTGGCTTAGTCTAATGTTCAACCCTTTTCTACTTCCAAATGGAAAAGCTGATTCAACATGAGCATATCAGACTTAATTTGACATGTAACACCTTTTAATTTTATAAAAAAAACTGTGCCTTTAGCATGTGCTTAATCCCCTTCAGTTATCTTTAGATCAGGAGTGTCAAACATAAGGCCTGGGGGCCAGATTCGGCCTGCCAAAGACGCCAATCCAGCCCACTGGACAGCTTTGGAAAATTCAATTCAATTCAGTTATAAAGCACCAAATCACAACAACAATTGCCCCAATGCACTTCATAATGTCAAATAAAGACGCTTCAAAAACTGTGACCCCCACACTCAACCCCGTGCTATTCATACTACACCAGACTAATTCGGTAATAATTAAAAAACTAAAAGACAGACAAGTTCCTGGTTTTTTTACTGTAGAAATTTCTGTTTTTTACTGAAAATAAAGTTTCACAGCTTTTCCTGCTCACAAAGACCTTCTCCATAGGCATGCCACACTAAAGCGATTAAATAATAAATAAACTATTAAATATCAGAAATGTCCTCTTCATTCACCATCAAATACAGAAATGTATGATTTTTACAGTGGATCACAACAAAGAAAAACAAGGACATATTCTGCCATTTAACAAAAAGTTTGATATAACTACAGGACAGTGTTGGCAATGAGCTAATAGAACTTTTTAGATCTCACAGTTTAAGCCAAAGTAGTGGTGACAGATGTTTTAAAACGATCATGTAGGAAAACTGAGACGTGCCGCTTAAACATCTTTACACTGACAGAAAGGCAGAGATGTTTCACTGACATAACTAAAATATAAATACAGGAGGGAGGGAAGCAAGACTTCTTCCTCAGGCTTTCCTTCCTCTCGTCTTTCATGCTCCTGGCTGATTTGTGTTTGGGGGAAGTTATTCTAGTTTGTTATACAATAACTTCCTGTTTCTATATTTAGCTCTCGTCTCTTCCGACTCTGCTTGAGCACACAATCGAACCTGAGCATCACAGACACAAAGTGATCTGATAAAAATCAGTGTAAAGATGAACAGATTGTGCCGTGAAGAGTGTTTGAGAGAAACGGTGATAACAGATGCTCTGACCTCGTGTGAACCCCTGCACTCTGTAGCTCTCAGAGATCTGAAACTGGCAGAGAAATGGTAAAAATAAAGAAACGAAAAGTTTGGTGAGCTGAAGCAGAAGGAAAGATTTAAGTAACAGAGATTCAGAGGCCTAACAGAGGTCTCTTTGAGACAAAATACAAGTAGTGTGCAAGAAATGAATGAATAAGTAGGCTGAAAGGGGAAACTTTAAGACTTATGAGACCTCCACTTACAACTGTGTTTCAGCGTGTTGTGAATTTCCACCACATCAGGTACAAATGATCCAAATAAGAATACGTTAGCATGTTATGAATGGCCGTGTGTCCTTTTAATTGCGTTTAGATGCAACTAATCTGCAGTACATTTGAAGGAAACGTGATTAAGACCTAACTGCGTCCTCCCACAGTCTCTCAGAGCTTTATTACTTATCCACAAGTCTCCGTAGGTGTCGATGTGAGCGATCTGTCTCTCTAGCTGAGATATTACACGCTCCAGCGTGGTGATACTTCAGTTTAATCAGGCATGCCATGAGGTGCTAACAGACCCACCAACAGTTAATAAATAAGACAGACTAAAGAGGTTCCAGTGTTGTCACAACTAAAATGCAGTCCCAGCTAATGAATGCAGGGAAATGTGTGTTCCTTCTGCTGTATCGCCTGTGGGTCAATTAAGTTACGTTGTCTATAAGTAAGTCCTCATTTTATCTGTTTAATACTATTTGTTTGTTAAAACCAGCCCCTGGCCTCCTGTCTTTAAAAGCAATCCCTGGGTGAAGCAAGTTCAGTGTCCCTGATGGTAAACCTTCACAGGATACAGCAAAGTCGCATAAGTGTAAGGTTACATAGTTGGCATCACCACCACGTTCACTGATGTATTTTTTAATAAGAGATACAAGCTGGTTCTGGTAAAAGTGGAAAGGTTTAATCAGAACCACAATCTTTCCCCCTAAAACTAAACGGTTTTCCTCGACCACACAGGGACAGGGCGGCACATGAAACATGCGGGAGATCAGTTAGACCACCAGGGCTGAATATCCTTCCTGATGCCCCGAAGTTTGTGATGTTCTTGACATAATTGTTGTTAAAAAAATAATAATAATCGTTTTGAGAAACACTCTTTGTTTCACAATAAAGTGCATCTGTTATGCTTTTTGCTTGCACCCTTCCTGATTTTGTAGTTTTTTGCATTTTCGTCACACTTCCATGTTTCAGGTCATCAAACTAGCCTGAGTAAATTTAAAAAAATCCATTTTTAAAACAATCATTTTGTTTATTAAGAAAAAGGAAAGCTATCCAAACTACCTGACCCTTTGTTAAAACGTCATTGCCCCTAAACCTAATACCTGGTTGTGCCACTCTGGGCAGTAATGACTTTAGTTAAGTAGTTGTGATAACTCTCTGAGAGTCGAGACATTTGGCCCACTAATCTTTGCAGAATTGTTTTAATTGAGAAACACTGGAGGGTTTTGGGGCATGAATGGCCTGTTTGAGATCACGTTAAAGTATCTCAATCAGATTAAGGTTTGGACTTTAACTTAAAATTTTAACTTTAACTCTAAAACCTTCACTTTGTTTTTGTATTATTGTAGGGTCTTCACAATATAAACACCTTGAGGTAACTGCTGTTGTAATGTGGTGCTGTATAAATAGAAATGAGCTGAATTGAAATGAACTGAATTAGTCCTTCAGAGGTGGATTTGCTGGTGTGTTGTGGATCATCCCGCTGCGTAATCCAAGTCTGCTTGAACTTCAGGACATGAAGTGATAGTCGGACATCCTCCTTCAGGATTTTCTGATAGAGAGCAGAATTCATGGCTCCATCAATTACGGCAAGTCATCCTTCAGCAACAAAGCAGCCCCCATCACTACTACCACCATGTTTGCCTTGTTGGTATGTTGTTCTTTTTATGAAATGCTGTGTTACTTTTACACCAGATGCAACAGGACTTAAACTGGTTTTCTCCTTGCAGCTCTTTCATGCATGCCATTTTTGCCCAGTCTCTTTCTTATCGTTCAATCATGAAATGAATGAAGTCTGAGCTTAACTGAGGTAAGTGAGGCCTGTAGTTCTGTAGATGTTGTTCTGGGCTCATTTCTGACCTGATGGATGAGTCGTTGATTCGCTCACGACAATTATTTTAACTGAGCATCATTTAAAGCTACTCTAGTGAAGTGGTCATCAACCTTTTCCAAGCCGAGATCACTTTACACTTTTGGATGAAGGCCATGATCTCCCCTTTAAAATTCTAAAAAATACAATCCTACAAATGCTAACATGCTGAAAAACATGGAAATATGTTAAAACAGTCAGTTTTAACATCTTTAAATCAGACTAGTATATGCTTGCGAGACAGGATTTTTGATGTCATCTTTGTTTTTATAGTCTTTAAATAAGGTGTCCACAGAGATGGATAGTGCTTCCTTAATTGACTCTGTAAATGTTTGTTTTGTGCTTTGCTATAAGGTGACTCACACAAAACGACGCCTCTGTAGAAGCTTTTAGTTTTTCGGCGGACCTACTAAACAGCTGCTGTTGTGTCTTTAATCCGACTTTAACTCGGTGACTTTGGCAGAGCACAGAACGCTTTTAGGCGGAGGTATTCTTTGAATTTCGGGTGGGCCATAGCATGATGTCATTCCAGGTTGCCTTTTTTTCTGGTGGTAGGTTTTCGGCTTCTTCCGAACACCGTCTGCCATCTGCCATGTCGCTACATGGATGCAGTTTCAGCCAAATGACCGTCTCTGTAGCTTTGCATGTAAATCAGTAAGGTTACCCAATCAAACTTCACACATTCAGAAATTGTGAGTTAATCAGACATGGAAACAGTAGAGTGACACATTATAAAGTAAATATATTGGCTGTGGATAGGGAAAAAAACTTAAGTGACCTAACTTCTGATAGGTTAAAATAACATATCAATAGCCTTACATCAGGGATCTCCAACTCCAGGCCTCGAGGGCCGGTGTCCTGCAGGTTTTAGATGTGTCCTTGATCCACCACAGCTGATTTAAATGGTTAAACGACCTCCTCAACATGTCTTGAAGTTCTCCAGAGGCCTGCTAATGAACTAATCCTTTGATTCAGGTGTGCTGACCCAGGGTGTTATCTAAAACCTGCAGGACGCCAGCCCTCGAGGCCTGGAGTTGGAGACCCCTGCCTTACATGCTTTGCGATCTACTTTGATTGACACAGAGATCGACAGGTTGATCGCGAACCCTGCTCTAGTGCGATAACAAAGATTTGGTGGTGGAAATGTCCCCTTAAGTATTTGGAATTTATCCTGAATAGAAAAAGACTGAAAAAGCAGCAATACCGCCTCATTGGAGTATATAATGACTGAAATTATGGTATATTTTCTCTCCTAGTAGCAGCTTTGAAAGGATTTTGTAGACTGACACATACATCTAATCTCCAGCCAGCTCCTTTCTCCGAGCTTTTGATGTGGTTGGCTCCTCTTAAAACGACAAAAGACAGCAGAGGAAATGTGAAGATTGTTTTATTAGAGCCTGGATGCTCATGTGTGCGTTTGAGAAAAAGATCTGCTTCTTCTCACACTTGCCAGACCACATGAATCTGAGACAAACCACTGTCAGAAGAGTATTAATGAGGCAACACACACTCTCACACACACTCCAGTTTGCACTATTATCAGACACATCTTGCAAGGTTTAGTGCATGTCCTGCAGAAAAAGACACTGATTGCACAAACTTGTCCATTTCTTCACTTACTCTGTTTCCTTCTCTTTAAGGCTAACACTTATTGCCGTTTTTCAAACCGAAACCCAAACAAAACCCTTTTATGGGGGGGATCTTGCAAACTGTGAGAAAACATTGTGTTAGCAGGATTACTGAAAAGTTTTTTTTAGATGGACTGGCACAGGGATTTATTTTACCAGGGATTGGGCTTGACCAAACTTCAGGAAGCAAGGATTTGTTGGATTTTTACCACAGTGGGGCAAAACTAGATATTTATTATTATAGATTTACAAAAACAGATGAAATTGAACCAAGTACATTCAGCGATGCTGTCTTGATAGTCTCAACAAAGCACCACACACTAATCCAGATAAAGATATTCCTCTCAACGTGGAGGCTCAGTTCATCCATTCACATCATAGGGAGAATGTTTAGCCTTAGAAAAGCTATGTAGTCTAAAATTGCTTATATTAGAGATCACATCCGTTTACTTGTTCAAACCAAGTGAACCAGGGCTGAAAACGCTGCAGTTCTTCCAGTGGCCGCTTGAGGCTGACTACAATAGCCATAAAATCTCCCATTTTAAAAATGCCAAACGCTACAGCATTAAACAGCACAAAGAACAAAGAGTTCTGAATAGTTTCCCCTTCATTACAACGGCGAGTGGACACTTTGATTGACAACTGGCAGTCGTATCAAGTCGGCATCACTTCCCCAAGCGGACTGACCTTTGAACTGGACATTTTCACTGTATTTGTGCTTTTGGTGTCTGTTGGACCATTTCTTGTGGAATTATATGAAAACCAATTGATCGACTCTGAAGTGCAGAGTAGGGATGTCACAGTACTGGGAATTTAGTAGTCGCTGTCAGTACCAGTAGAATTACACAATTCCTGATACCAAAATAAAATGGCCATCCCACATACTTAAACATAAACATCTTCATTAAAAAGTCATGATAAAACACTGACTTGGAGGCAGATCACTTAGTTAAAATGTTAACATTATATTTTGTTGATGAGACTCGGACTGAAATGTTAGGATGGTTGCCACATAACCAGCTAATGTTTCAGTTACATAAGTATTTAATGTTAGCCATTCAAACATTTCAGCCTGTGGATCAAAGTTGATTTCCCAACAATTGCTTAAACTGCGAAACTAACATTTTACACTATCATAGCATATTTTGAGTGCTCTCAGGTGACCTACTCCCAACTTGCTCTCCCAGTTCTTCCACTGGAGCTCCTCTTGGATGCCAGGTTTGTCTTTGTGCTGCAGCTTCATGATAATAATGTTGAGCAGGGTATTGCAGGAAAAGAGCATTGGCTTTACTTGAATATAGGTTACAATATATACGGACAGAATAAAAAAATGCCACTGCAAATTGATCACTTTTTATGACACTCAAAGCCTTTCTAGATAAAATAATTGATCTCCAATGGAGGAGTTGCACAGTAAGATAAGCCATACAAGCAGACATGGAGTATGTGTAATAAAATGATGTGCAAATATAACTGGCGCAAGCTTCAAATGAGCACGTTTGCTCATAGCCATCTGTGTACAGTAATCGCATCTTTAGTTTCAACACTTGGCAACCAAACAGTGACCGGTACGCCGGTACAAGGAACCAGAGAGAGGAACTAAAATCTGGAGAGTCAGCTAATGTAACCTCATAAAACGAAGGCCGACTGACCCAACGCAAAAATCTGCAAATTTCATTAGAAAAAAAAAAAAAAGAAGCGGCCAC
>VOQK01009347.1:19060-34565 GCA_015052645.1 Benitochromis conjunctus | reverse complement strand
AATCTGTTTATACAACCTCACCTCCAGTCTCCCTCCTGTCTCCTCTCATTTCAAACTTGACAAACAAACACATACACACGCGTTTGTGAATAAACGCACACTGATACACAAACCCGCGCACACCTCTACACTTTATGAAAGGAACGGCGGCCCTTTGCTTATCTCGTGGGTGAAATCTGGAAAAATGGAAGTATTGCATTTGCATTTTAATTTGCCCTCAATCAGGCATTGTGTTTGGAATTGCGACGAAATTGCTCAGTGTTTGCTCCTCGTCCCTATTTATAGGGGCTCCATGAACGACGGGCCCTAAATTCAAATCTGCCTGCTATCACAGTGTATGGAGATGAGGCTTCCTCTATTTTTTCCTCATCTTCTGCTCTCGTTTCCTCCGTCATTCATTCTTTCTGTCCTAATTTTTTTTTCTTTTGTCATTCTACCTCAGCTCTTTATTACTTTTTCTTATTTCCATCCCACACACCTATTTTTCCATGTGTTCTTTCCACTTTAATCACTCTCTCTCTCTCTCTCTCTTTCCTCCTGACCCACCCCTCTGTCCCCCCCTTTTGATATCTCCCGTCTTCCCTCCATCCGTTCTTTCCGCTCTAGCCATCTATAACATGGCCATAAGCGGTCTGTGGCAGATGAAGGACCTACTTCATGGAACCAACTGCTCCCTGGAGTCCAGAGCGAGGAAGTTAACCCAGTGGTGACTGTGAGACATATTGGTAACAGTTTATAGTAAATTGTGCGTGAAGTAAATGATGCCAGACTGTGATTCTCAAAGGTTATTATATAGCCGTTTAGCAGAAATGAATAGCACATATAAGTAGTCGCATACATTACCTCCATCTTTATACTGAAATTGAAAAGCATAAAAGATACACAGTAACGAGTAAAGCCTGGTTTCAAAATCCCTAATTTAAATAGTTTAAACTTAACTGTATTATGGATACAGTCATCACTCTTCACTCCTTTAATTTTCTTACAAACTCCAATCCATGGTCATGTGACGGTTGGTTAGGTTTTCTTCCCATATCAAAATTGTTTATAGCCATCGCTGTAAGTGCTAAAAGGCGTGAACAAATCCCTCACTCAATCCATCATCCTTGAATTTCATTTGAGGGTACAAAAAGCCTGATGGTTTTCTGGTGTGTAAAATGAGGTGTACATTCATTTGATTACATTACCCTATGCTGCTGCGTGTGTCCCGATTGGCTCGCGTGCGGTTTCTCTGTGTCGATGCAACCTCGCACTCTCAATAGGACAAAACTCCTGGGACCATGACCTTTGAGCTCTGTGCCTGATGCTGCGATTGTTCGATACAAGGTATCGAAGATGCACTTAGAGGTCAAAAGAGATGACCTTTCCCTTTTAACCTGCACAGGGCACAACATTAGCTGCGGGCCCTGACGCCTGGTTTAGAAGAGCAGCAGAGTGTTTGTGCGCTGTGAGACTTTAATGCACAAAAACAAGAAGTGGACTTTCTTTGCCTGTTTTAGAATTTGATGTGACAGAAATGACAAATGTCTCTCTTCATCTGCTAATAACTGAAGGTTTAAGTGGTGCTGGATGTTATTTAACAAGTTCATTTTTTTAAAAAGTCACTTAAATTTAATAGCAAAACACTCACTTGCAAGAGTGACATGTATTCTTCTTAAGTTAGTGTTTCGAATATGAGACTGTTTTGTCATCTGACATTTCTGTGGTAAATATTTAGTGTTGTTTATGTGTATGTGTACATACATTTGATTACATTACCCTATGCTGCTGCGTGTGTCCTGATTGGCTCGTGTGCGGTTTCGCCTGGTTAGGGGAAAGTAAAGGTTTCTGTTAAGTGTGTGGGAGCATAATGGTTGGGTTTTAATTACGTTTTTTTGTATCTGTATGTTAAAAAAAAGTGTATAAGTCTACCTCGTACCAGTTAGTATATATAAGCCTCTCCACGACAAACATTGTGCCTTACTTAAATTACATTTAACTATGTCTTCTATAATTTGAGAACATTACAGATGACAGAACCCAGATTCTGTGTACGTGCCACTTATGTATTTTTAAAAGCCCAACCTTTCAGACCTATTAGTCAGGACTGGTTATGGAAATGTTGTTTCTGAGTAAATATTCCAAGTGTGTATGTGTGTATTAATGTGGCATGATGAGTGGGAGCTGAGTTGTCATGTTGATGAACTATAATTGCCGGGGGCCCCATCTGCAGATTTTATCACTCGACACATCGCTTCTCTTGCTAACCGCGTCTGTCCTGAGGACATGGTTTTGGCTCGTTTACCTCACATATCCATGCATGTGTAAACCAACATGGGAAGTGATACGCACTCAAAACCTGATATGGCCGCCATTAAAATCATGTGAGCGTGTGCGCACGTCACAGCTTTCAGCAGCCGCTTTTGAAGTGGATGAGAACTGACTCTGAGTCATAGGAGCAAAGACGACGGTAAAATGTCAGTCTGTGTGCGGTCATGGTACATCTTCTGGAGGAGATAATGGACTGATATAGGTAAACAAGTAGCTGTATGAATGCGTTTATACACTTCCATCAAAATCAAACAAGGAGCTAAACTCTTCTTAGGCTTATCATGCTTAATTACCCCTTATGATTTCATATCCTCTGTGGCTCTTTCAGCAGATGGTTTTCTTAAAAAAAAAAAAAAAAAGCATTAGAGTGCAGTCATTGCACGTATACATCATGTTGGAGATATATTTTTTTTTTTGTTATTTCATAGCAAAAATGTAAAGCCTTCTCAAACCCCTTCAGACCATGTAACAGAAAACAAATGACCTAATGGTTCTTATTGTGTTAGGCTCACTATTAATCATTTTACTTTGATGGATAAAATTCAGTATACTTTTATATATAAATAGCTATCTTTGATAAGTGAAGTACGTTGTACTGGGGTTGTATGGTTTGTTGAATTTTAATCAGGTCTTAAAAAAGTACTTCAAGTACATCTTCATGTTTTATATATCATTTTGCACCGTGTTGCCTGTAGTTTGATTTTCTTTGTTTGGTCTTACCCACTCATTTATGTAATATCCCGGCTGCTTAACACTGTTCCTGTCTTATTTTATGCACACCCTGCTTCATATATGTCAGTGGGTACTTTTGCACTCCTATTCAGTAGCAGGGGAGCAACCATGGAAGGAGACTGCAAAGCACTGGTTATTTGATTCATACCATCTGATATAACAGGGACCATGGACAAACTTCAGCAGTTCTCTGTGGTCAGAAATGTAAAAGGCCACCAATTTAAAAAAATAAAAGAACCTTTTTTTCAACATTCAGCTCATGTTATTTATTATTGTTGTCATATGCAAGACTTCCCTGGATTGTTTAACCGAATTTCATCAGGTTTTTGGAACTGAAAAAGCTTCCATTCAATCTTCAGTCCAATAATCAACGAACCAAGTGTCTTACCGTGTACCCACAACTGTATCCTACTATGACAGACAACAAACTGATAATTTAAAATGGCAAGCTGAGAAAAAGACATCCTTGTTTCCCGTGGTGTATTCTCACCACTTGGTCCTTCCAGTTGAATCAGCAGCTGCCGCAGACATTAGCACCCAGGGAAGTGTAGTAACAGTGGCCCTGTGGTTAGCAGTTAGAGGAAAACAAGTAATTAGCCCTGATAATTAAATCCAGTAGTCAGCTTGTCAGCTCAGGCTGTAGAGCCAGTCTTGCTTTGCTGTCCATTTGCATAAACATTAGAATTGGTTCGTACAAAAATGAGGAATTAGCCGATTAATTATGTTCTATTATCTGCCCGGCGATAAGTAAATAAACAATATGCTGTGGAGAAATGAAATGGGATAATGGCTGGTGGGAGGATGAAGAGGAGGAGAAAGGCAGGGTTGTGGCGCTTAACAAACAGTGGTACAAATGAGGAACATAAGCTGGCTGTGCCCTCTCGCCGGACTGGAAAGATTTTTTTTTTTTTAATTTGTGTGTGCGCTTGTGATTTAAACTGTTCGTTTCTGCCCTGGCGTGTTTACACCTATTGTTTGTGAAAATCAACTTTGTGTGTGTTTGCACAGACAGACAGTGTGCACTTGCCTGTTTTTGCATTCTGTCCTGTTGGGTTCTTGTTTACCCAAGGGGGGAGTCATCAGTAAGGGAAGTGCTCTTTGTCTCTCATTAGAGCAGCTCTTTGATTTCATTAATTACTGACCTACTGCTGCTGCTGCTGCTGTGGTTTGGCATAATCTGGCATTCTAACCGCTCACAGCTTTCTGCTGCTGCTCCACTGTGCATTATTTATTTATCGCCTTGGCTTGATAATTGATAATCATGATTTCCCAGGGAGTCCTCTTTTGGTTTGTGTATGCATGTGTTTACTTGTGTGCTTATCAAAAATGGACTGCCACCTTTTTATGTCCCCAGATTTCTTTTGTTGTTGTTTTTTTTTTGCTTCTTTATCATAGTGAATGCTGCACATCTCTCGTGGAGCAGCCGGCTCGATTCTTCTGATGAGCTCCCATCTGATATGACTGTAATGTCACCAGCTGCACAACAAGATCATTACAGGGTCATTACAAATGAGCCCATTGTCCCTGTGCTGATACACAAACTTGGGAAGCTCTTTAAAAAGAGAAAAACTACTTGTGATGGAGTTTACATGACGAGAACTCGCCTCACACACAACACTCACTTTTTAAAAAGTGGATTTGCTTTTTTGACTTCTGCAGCTCGTTTCTCATCCACCAGTCCTGTCTAACCTCGTCTCTAAAACACTGTAGTTCTAGCTCTGCTCACTGTTTAGTTCCTTGGAATTTCTTCTTCTGCAGAATTCCTGCTGTGCTCCTTATGAAGGCAGTCACCCAATGAATGCACACAATTACTTGAAATCATTTCTTTTTTGTATTATTGTCTCTCACATCTGATTTAATCATGTCCCATCCCTACTGTCGTCAATCATTGCTCAATAGTATTTTGACAGGCTTGTTGAACACCGGTCTGTTTTTCTGGTCTATTGACTGCTATGACCAGCGTTTTTTTATCACCCACTCTCCTCTCTGCCCCTGCCTAGCGGTGCTAGTTATGGAGCATATCGACTGATTGGCTGTCGGCCCCATCGATCCCTAAGGTCACACTGCTGGCTATTGACGAATAGTCCTGCAATGGCTACCTTCCCTCCTTCCATCATCTTCTCCTTTCACGCTACTCTCTTGCATTTTCTTACTTCTCTGCTCTCCGTTCACCTTGCTTAATCTATCACTCACCTCATTTCATCTCCAGTGCCTCCTTCTCCTCCTGCTTTCCCCATTCATTTGTCTGTCTGTCTACCCTTCCTTCCCCTTATCTCTTCGGTGTCGTGGCTGCAATCGCTCATCGATGCAGCAGAGATCGATCCCGAGGATAATGGGTGCTTGGCCCGCAGGGAGCCAGCATATGGGCTGTGTGGGCCAACAGATGTGGCACTGACACAACTCAGATGATAGGAACACAGGGTACGGATGAATTGCCGGTGTGTGAGGCTGTGATGTCACTCAAGGTAAAGAGGAGGAAGAGAAGGGGACAAAAAAGAAGACACAGAGCAAGAATCAAAGAGGAGAGGTATGGTAAGAAGTATATGCCGGAGGGCAGCTACAAGACACATGAGGTGGCTTTTGGGGAAAAGAAAAGACAAGACAGGACAAGGTAGTAAGGAAGAATCAAGCTGCAGGATCCCTGAAGCTGCCAGAGCACTGACTTTTTTAGTGGACTGCTGAATTATATAGCAGTGGTTAGTACAGAATAAGGAGAAAGAATTCTCATCAAATCAGGGCCTTTGATGGAGACAGAATGACCTGCGAACCCACACTACAGCTGGATGATTATATCACTATATAACTAATGTTGTAAGAGGATAATTTAGCAGTATTATCAAGCTTAAGGGATTAGTACATCCAAACCACATGACCAATTGACATACCACAGCAGGGTAAATACAACTTTTCCTCTGAGCCGTCCTGCATGATGCCTAAACAGAACGGGGCTATGAGTGATGTTATCGATTACACTCGTGTTTACCCTGCTGGTATCTAGCAATATAGTTTGTTTTGATTTTGTCTGGTGAGATTTTGATATGAAAAAGAAAATTTGAATGTTACATGATAATCAACAGCAGATTGGGGACTGTTTGTATTGGAACTGAGCAGAAATTGAGTCGGTAAGCTTTTAAATGTTTCAATATGTTCCTGGTTGTTACTAAAGACTGCAGTTTGTTGTAGCGGAATGGCTGGCTTGTTCAAAAAAAGATTTAAAAAAAAAATGTTTTTAATGGATTGCATCAGTGGAGCTCACAATCAAAAAATAGGCTCAATCGTCAAGCGTAAAGTTGACGTTATCGGCTGTATATGGATCGGTCCCCTCACCAGATCACTAATGCACATGAATTAACCCAGTTTACCTACTGCTCTGTCAAAACAATATACTCCTGGCATGGCCTTAAGAAAGATATGATTTTTGAATTGAGCTGATGTGAAGCACACAGAAGCAAATGTCTTTTATGCATTACTGCTCAGAGTGAGGATCGAGTAAGGCTGACAGTTTGTGTCTCTTTGGTCCATATACATCCAATTATGTGCCTGTGTTTCAGTCATGATACTAAGTTTAAGCACAAAGAGAAGAAGAAATAATAACGTTTAGTCCATTCTGGATAAAGCAAAACTGAGTCACTGCTTTATGTTCGTTTGATACATGAGTGCCGCTGGTCACACTGGGATTGTGACGTAGTCTAACATATGAAGCAAGTCATAACCTAATAACCTAATCCTAAACTTCATGTGTAGGTTAATGTAGGGAAATTAATTTACAGTTTTTATGGATATAAAAATATACACAATCTTACTTGTTGCCCTGGGAAAAATGATACAAAGTAAATAGATGACAGTTGGTTTCTCTAATTTTAAGTAAAGACCTTAAAAGCCATAAAAATCAGTCCTAAAATGTTTCACTCTTCAAAAGACAAAGACGTTAAAGCTTGCTTGTTGGTAAAATACATAAATTAAATGTCTTTATTGAGTGTGAGCTGAAACTTGCTTGCCACCCATACATAACCATAATTTGTGTCTCTATAAAATATCTGTGGAAGTTTTTCCTACAACTGTGATTTTTGCGTGGCTGCTTTTAAGTGACTGCAAAGGTAAACAGTAACATACCGTACAAAGCGCGCTGTTTGTTTTGCGGTGCACTATGGGAAGAAGGAGAGAGAAAACCAACAGTGTTATCCCTCTGGAAAAGTGTGTGTTTACGTTCGTTTTTAGTTCTGTGGACAGTTTCAGGGGTACAGTATGTAACAAAAAGGAAAAAAAATGTTGTGTTGATGGGACTGTGCATGAAATTATTTAAGGTCCACATAATGTTTTTCTTTGTTGCTTTGCCTGGATCAGAGCGCTGACCCCTAGTCAGATTTGTGTACCTCAGCTCTGCTGCATGTGCTTCTCACTTTTTCAGCTGTCATCAAATAAAAAAAAATTAAAAAAAACAGAGTGAAAGAGCTTCCAGTGAAGCAGGGAGGGGGAAACTGAAAGAGATGAGGAGAGGTGAATTTAGAAGAAGACGACCTAATTTAATCTAAAGTGGTTCTCAAATTGAACCAGAGGGAAAACAAAGTCAGCACAAAACCTTGGAGCTCCGCTTCACTTATGTAACAGCTCTTCCCTCCCCTCATCTCTCTTATGAATAAGCGAGAGGGAGGAATGACGGAAGCAAAGGAGGGTAAATGGAAAGAGAGTTGAGGAAAGAAAGAATGGAAAAATAAAGGAAAAATGAAGAGAAATGGAGAGCAGAAAGACAAACTGGACGGCAGCAAAAGATGGCGGGAAATGAGTAAAACAGGCCATAAAGTTGTAAAGCATCAACTTTACAAGACAAGTTGCCAGCCAAAAACTTTCTTCCAATTGTCACAATCACGTCTCTGTTTTATTTCGATATTCCCGTGTCGCCTTGGGTTTTTTTCCCCTGCTCTTTGTTGCACTGACATTAAAGTATAAGGCCCTGGCAAGCTGTGTTAAAGGCCTGAATGAGTGTCTAGTTAAATAATGCAGTCTGCTGGCTGGACTGACGAGAGGCTAAAGGAGAAGATGGAGAATGTAGAGGCACGCTGCAAAGATACAGGCTTTTATTATTTAAAAGTGCCCTGAACGATTGGCAAGTAAGACATTTCAGCATTAAAAAAGAAAAAAAAAGTGTGTGTGTGTGGGGGGGGGTAGTTGGAAACATATCTGGTAAATTTAGGCATTCATTTTTTACAATCCAATCATGCAAGGTACACAAACCATGTGCACACTGCTAAGTTAGTACCTCTGTGAAAGTGCATGTAAATAGACGTGCATGCAAGCACGCACGCAAACAAACAAACATGTTGATGTGCACAGACATTATAACTCTGTGTTTTGGTGACATTTGAAGCAGACTTTTTGCACTCGAAAAATTATGATGCTTTAGTTTGTCACTGCAATATGGGCGCATAATTATATGTCTGTGAATATGACTGTCACAGAGGGAAAAAAGTGACGGAGGAAGTTTGCGTCTCTGTATGCAATCTGTCAGTGACATTCTAGTTTTTAGGATTTTTCTTTCACAAGTACAAATGTAGCCATCCATGCGTCTACACATAAAGGCCACTGCAGCTTCTGTTTTATAATTAACTTGTCACCACGTGTAGCCGTGTTTTCTGGGAACTCTTGTGTTATGCAAGTACATTTAATGCTGGCTCACTGAGTGCCACACATATGCACATTTAGTGAATGAATGATCGCCTTACCGTTGCTATGTGCACAGTTGCTCTGTGCTGCTATAATTAAATAATAAACCGCGTATCGTAAAATAGAATAATGTGGTGATGTGTTATAGTCACAGAGAATAATGGATGTTATTGATGTTGTATACACGTTCACTTCAAAAAAGGTCAATTCTTGAATAGGTTTCTTTGTCAGAAAATTGTATTTTAATAAAAAAAATCAAGAAGAAATTTTGACTTCAAGTTTATGTAAGCATTAATAAAAAGTGGTTTTTTTAAGTAGCTACAATTTTTATTTATTATTCCAATTTCCACCAGAATTGGTAGATGTAGACACTGCATTGTGTGTGTTGGCTTCATGTGTCATCTTTACAGTGCAGTATCAGTATATTATAGAACTCAGTATTGCAGCTTGCAGAACGATTACTGATGTTCAAACAGAAGTTATTTAATGCTCTACATGCTAATGATACGAACAAACTGTTAGCTCAGTTGATTTGGCTTATAGTCGACCTCTGCTGTGCTACGCGGCTCATCTGTCGGGATATAAACCCACAGCTCCTGAGCCACTCCGTGATGTTGGAAACATTCTTTTTCTTGTCATTTTTTTCATCTTCTCCCTTTAGTTTGTAAATTTCTACAAGCCTGGTGGTTACCCAGTTGATATTTGTTGTGTAATATTTCAGCTTTTTTTGGCAGTTTTCCTTTTAGTGCTGTGACTATTCCTGAAGTGGTCTCTATATTTCTCCCTTCACTCACCACTTTGTCCATCCTTTAAATAGTTCTTCTTGCATGGTCCACTTGTTCTTTTTAAAAGGCTCATCTTTGATAAAAAACATGGCGAGACTATACAGTAGTCAAAAAAAGAAGATGCTATGACTATGTCACATACAAATATACAAATAGCTCGATGCATTACTTTTTGTGCATTTACTTTATGGGCACATCTGCTAATAATATTTCATTCTGTAATTTTCAAATCTTTATTTATTAATAACTAAGAATCCAGAATCCACTGGTATGAGATGTTGGAGACCATTGCAGACTTGTTTAATATCTTAAAAAATGATAGTATGGTATTAAAGCACTTTGCATGTGGTTTGTAGAGTTTCCGAAAGTAGAATTGAAGACAGAGCCTTCAGCTATCAGGGTTCTTTCCTGTGGAACCAGCTCCCAGTTTAGGTTTCCCCTAAAACCTTTAAAATTAGGCTTAAAACCTTGTAGTTTGATGAAGCTTATAGTAAGGGCTGGTTCAGGTGATAATGAACCATAGCTAATTTCTTCTCTGCTCTTCATGTGTTTAAATGCCACTGCTGTATGTCATTAACTTTCATCTTTTCTCTTCCATAGTTTGTCTTTTGTCTCTGACTCTCTATACACTCATGTTTTCCCTTTCCTCTCAGTGACCAGTGGATCACAGTAGATTACTCTGGTTCTGTCAGAGGGCTTTTCCTGTTAAAAGGGAGTTCTTCCTTCCCACTGTTGCCAAGTGCTTGTGTTTTCTCTCTAATATCATAGGTTCTTTATCTTAGAACACTAAATTCTTTGAGGTGATTGCCGTTTTGAATATTCGCTATATAAAATTTGCATATAAAATTTGCTATATAATTAAAATGAAACTGTAGAGACAGCATTTTTATGGAAAAGTAATAATTATGGGGTTCATTTTTACTACTGTTTAACTTCCCTGCAGTGTATTTCATAAACTGATTAACAACTTGAGATCACACAATTGTCTACTTGGCCACAATGTTCTATAGTCTGTGCTGAGAGTACTTTAAATGGTGCAATCAAAGCCACTCAAATGAAGGATGCATAATACCAATTCTATATTATTCCATCTTTCTGGCATTGTGCCTCGTCTATCTGACATGATAACATTACACAGTCAGTATATCCACTGGACTCGTATGCCACACGATCCACTTTGCACGAGTTTGCCTTTCAACTTTGTTGCCAGTTGTTCTCAGCCCTGTAACTAGAAGCTGCTTTGTTGTAACAATGTGACCCGACAGCACGCTCACCGCCCTCACTATCAATCAAGACGACTAATTACAACCCTACAAAGGAAAATACATTTCTTTGGCCTCTGTTCTATTTCCCCTTTGTATGTCTTTTGCTTTGTCACTCACTTTTGATCTATCAGCATGTTTCTTCCTTTAGTATGGGTCTTTTTATGGTTCTCATTTCTCTTATTTCTCCCCCTTGTGCTCGACTATTGTTTCTTGGTGCTTTGTAACTTTTTTTTTTCTACCAAAAAGCCTTGCTGTAGTGTATTTATTCAGCAGGAGCAGGCATAGCTTTCAGAAAGTTCATATTGATTATTTATTACTACTGTCTGAAGAGACCTGTACATATAAAGAGATATAAATACATGCACATTAGGGTGCAGACAGGATGGTGGGGCACAAATAGACATGACCTTTGACCAGGAGACTGGGGTCAAAGTCTCGTGGTCAAAGGTCAAAATCATTTGGACAAAAAAAAAAGATTTATTGTAGTTTTGTTTCTCTCCCAACACCACAAGATCTGAATTAAAGCAATATTCATACACAGCCCTCCCAATTTCACAGAGGCTCAAAAGTAATTAGACACACTAATAAAATTCTAAATTTGTGGATATTTTTTGATGTTTGAATGGAACCCATGGACATCACCAAATGCTGTTTCCTTCCTCGCTCTGCCAGGCCTTCATGCCAGGCGTCTTCAGTGTTTGTTTGGGGGTCGCTCTGCTTTACTAATGTTTTGTCTGCAGTAACTGAAAAGCATGCTGCCTTGGGTTGAGGTCAGGTAACGGACTTGGCCATTGATGAGTATCCCATTTCTTTCTTTGGCCTTTTGTCGTCCTTATTTTCATTTTTTAGCCTAGTGATGACCAGCTTCAGTTGCATTGACATCTCTTTTGACCTCCAGAGAACGGTGACCAAAATACAAGTTGAACCTTTGGAATCAACTCAAGATTTTTTATCAGCTTACTTTGCCTCACATAGCAATGAAACTGCTTGAATTTTCCAATTTATTTCTGAAATGCAGAACTGAATAAAAATGGTTGTAATTCATAATTAGATATTAGAATGCTCAGTTTATCTTGATAGCCAGTGGTTTGTTGCAATATGTGATAATACTTGCGTAACCTTCACATACATTCATGTACACAGCCACTAGAACTTGCTGAGTTAAAAAAATAAAAATGACTGTTTCTAATAAGCTGCTTGAACAAACAACCTGTACTGCAGGGCCCCTTTTTAAAGTGTGGCAGTGTAATAACTTTAATAGGGTCTCGTTTTCTCGCCTAGGTGCCAGACTATATATTTTTTCTTTTTACAATCAGTCCTTACTCTTTGCCTTTTTTTATTTTTCCTTCACTCCTTTTTTTCCCTCCAAAACACGCTCTGCTTTTGCTGTCTGTCTAACTCACTCAATGACTCTTTTCTTTCATTCCCTAAAGCACACACAAACATGCATAAGCACGCACTCGCTTTATTCCTCCTCAAGCTATTTGTCTTAACAGGTGGTCATTCAGATTCAAGACTGGCACTGCAAAAGAGGTAGGAAGAAGGGGAAATAGAAAGAAAAAAACTAACAGTTGTAGGAGAAGATAAGGTAAGGTGGGCATGGAGAGACATGAAGCTTAGATACAGTCTTTTGTGATGTTTTATAAAATATATTTCATTATGTTATTCCGGGTTCTCAAACTGCCTGTGTTGTGATTATATCTGCTCCTGTTCTTCTTGTGCGATTGCCCAAAACAATTTCTTTTAATCATTTCTAAGAAAACAGAGGCATTTTTACTGTACTAGACATATTCTCACACTTACACACTCATTAATCATTTAAGTCAGAGTGGATTTCTGAAATGAATACTCAATCTGCATTTAAAACTGTAAGAGTATTAACACTTTAGCACCTATCAGTGAAACCCCCCGCAAACAAAATCACCCTACTACCTTTATTATATCCCACCTCGTTAGCACCAGAAGATCATACATGCATAAATCATAATTCTTTAAAGGTATTAGATGGATTAAAATTTCTTTCATTAACTGACAGTATATGCAAAAAAAAAACCCAAACCCTAAATATTATTTTCGTGCCCCCCAAAAAATACTAAACTTTATAATTTTCCCCAAATTGAGGATCAAGTACGGTTTAACAGTTGCTGTACATGCACCTTTACCTGAAATATTTTACCTTACCAAACAAAAGCAACTGATTTATTTAACAACACAAATGTGATGTGCTTACACCGTTTTGCAGGATGTTAATAAATTCACCAGATAACAGGACATTGGCCCTTTTTCACTCGTTCCCATAATTTTCCTCATTACTGCTTTGATCCTTTGACTGTTCGTACCAAGGCTCATACTCATAATTTTAAAGTTGATAGTGTAGGGAGAAGTAGGACAAAGGAGGGAGAGGGCTATAGCAATGAAATAAAGGCTCCTTAACCACAGCTGTACAGTGTAGTTATGTGGTACTCAGATTGCAGTGATCACAAAAATGGAACATGTATCCTTTCCTGATTTTTAAAAAAAAAATGTGTATTTATTTTTTGGCTTCAGTGATGGACCTTAAACCAAAATTGAACTGTTGATACAAATTTCCACAGTTTTGAGATATTGCATCTTTTCATGTCACAATACGCACCTAATCGTGACCCGCTGCCACAGCTGTTATGCTTTAATTAGAGGCACTGATACAACAAAGAGATGCAAAACCAGCATGATTATGTGACAGAAGCCTTTCATACAAATTAGCCAGGCTTTTTGGTAAAAAGCTCGTGGTTAGCCGAGCATCTGTTTAATCACTTTATTAAGAAGGATATTGTAATGGTTTAACAATATGTAAATGTAGGATAAATAATCATTTTTGAGAAATGGCTTGGCGCGTGACTTGTGTTTGCTAAAAGTCTGCTGATTGTTTGAATATTTAAAATTCTTTTTGATTAAAGAAAAAAAAAACTGATGAAAATGATTATCTGTTACGCTTAGGTTATTTTGTAGCTTACATTTTATAGAAAGGTACTTTTACCACACTGTGCATGAGAAATATGCACTATGTAATGATAGCGTATAACCATTCACCTCATTATCATAAATGATATATGCAATTGCGCGGTGGGCTTTGGAGAGGGAGCGGCCCAAGCTCTTTGCAGTATGTCACATTACTGAAGCTGAAAATTTAATGCCTCTGTTAAAAGGAAAGCCCCATCTGAAGTTCGTATGCCCTGCTGTTGGAACTGCTATTATGGTCCTGCTTCCTGGCTGTGCGCTTGTATGTGCGTGGTTGTGAACGCTCCACGACACCATTTGTCACTGAATGCGGTGTATTTGTCTGTTTACACACTGCGTTTATCTTTTATGTGACTGTTTGTGTTTTTTATGTGGCACCTTATATCCCCATCCATTTATCCTTTTTACCTGTCCTTCTCCAGTATTACTGCATTGTTTTCACTGAAGTATGTATATATACATATATATATTCTTTTAAAAACTCTCATGTTCCAGCCGTGTTCTTTTGACCTTGAGCGACACTGTAAATCCCGTTGAGGAGACTCTTTGCTCAGTCCAGTCTTAAACAAGCCATTTTAACTCTCTCTCCCCTCACTCAAAACCACTTTTCTTCTCATTGGCTGCTGCTTATAAACCAGGGAGTGAGCCAAACCAAAGAAATTAATAAAACAAAAAGAAGCCGACAGCTTCCCTAAAGTCTAAATAAAACAACACCACTGCCTAGCTGCTCGACAAAAAGGTCAGTCAAAACATACAATAGTGGCATCAACCGCATTACCTAGTTTGTCTAACAATTATAGCTCTGTTGCAAGTATATGGGGTACCCCAATCTTACCTGTCCAGCCTCCCACCAAAACACTCTGTTCACTTACGCAGAAACCTACAAACAAAAGTTCAGAAAGAGTCAGAAGCCGCACAGCTGATCAGGGAGCTGCTCTTTTGCAATCATCCCTGACAAGCGATTGGTCTACTGTGCCCAGATCAGCCAATAGACACGTGCCAATTAACTTTGAATTGGCCAATAGGTGGAGGCTTGACACATGAAAGACAAGAGCAACAGAAAAACAACAGTGCCGCCTACCATGGCATGTAACACAGAAAAAAAGAAAGATACAATATAATCCCTTTAAGGTCTTTCTTTGTCTTGGTTTCAGCCTGTCATAGCAACCAGATCTGTCTTGCAAGTCATCAGATACTCACACATTGTCAGGACCCGTTGACATCATATTGTAAAGCAGTGTTGGTCCCTTCGGTGGCATTGTTCAGCTCACTGAATAGTCCCATACAGTTCAGCAGGAGTCCCTCTGAAACAGACACCATGGAGAAAAATTACTCTGTTGGCATTGTCGCTGTCTTGGGATATGTAACAAGGATGTATGTGGTATCCGCGATATCTCAAAAGGAAAAGTTTAAAAGGTATTTAATGTTGTGAAAGACTTGCTTTTCAACCAAGCATTTTTTCCCTTAAACCTAACCATGTACTTTTAGTACATAACCCAAAAAGGGAAAGTTAAAAAAGCAAAGTGAAAGTGAAAACAGCCCGTCTCTATCCTTTTCAGGATAGGGACAGGCGTTAGGTTGAAGGTTGTGCGATTATGCCATCTGCCACTCCACCTGCCTGCTTATGCTGACTTTATGAGTCATTGTTCTTTCTCCCACTGGAAAATGGTACTAAGATGGTTACCTTCCTGTGAAATATTACAAGGAGGGGTTAGTTGTTAGTTGTTATGAGTTTGGAGTGTGAATACGTTACAC
>VOQK01009345.1:9030-20249 GCA_015052645.1 Benitochromis conjunctus | reverse complement strand
CTCCAATATCTCCTGGTGGTAGGTTACCCCTGAAAACAAGGTTAACCCTGCCGATGTGTTTGTAGGAGACACAGTGTGAAAAGAGTACAGCGTAATATATATATATTTTTTAAAAAAGGAACGTATTTATTTTTTAGCGGTACTTTTTCCACATTTTAACCACACATTGAATCTTACTTATTTAATAGAAGTCCATAAAAATGAACAAAATAACAAAAATAAACCCAAAAAACAAAAACAGATAATTAGCAGCAAAGCCGTTGCACATACAGTAACACACAGTTCTAAAGATCATATTGTTGTAGAGGAAGAGGTGAATATGACATCTTGTTTCATGCTGATTTTTTTTCACGTGTTCTCTTAAAGAGTCTGGCTGATTGAAGCCTGTCTCTGTGAAGCCCATTTAGACATCATGCATCATCTTGGGCTCTCCAAATAAACCTGACTTGACTTGACGTGCAGCTAAAGGGACCACTGGCTGTGACTTAGCCTCTGTCACTTGCTAAGTGACATCAAGCTAGGACTCTTCTCAAACTGCTGCCTCAGCCACTGGAGAGCACTTCAATCATGAGTTGAGTCCAGCCAAGTGGAAACAACATCCAGCATTCGCTTTGACGGTGTCATTTAAATTCTTTATTTTACTGGAAAGTGATTTTGACTTATGAAACTGACAATCCAGATATTAAAATATAATTCTGCATAATAGGCAGAAAAATTAACTTTTTCGTAGACATCTTTTAATTATTTTTGCACATAAAATATTTAACAACTTATCTTTGAAATAGTGTGCGTGAACACTGGATTTTGGTGAAGGACATGCAAAAAGCAAGCCCAGAAAAGCGGTTGTTACTACATTTTTGTTATTTATTTATTTTATTTTTTTAAATAGACATGTCCGTGGTACTTAAATATAATTCAACTGTTATAATTCTACACATTGTTCTACCTTTAAAAAAAAAAAAAGAGGTTACAGGAAACTCACTTTATTCACATTATGCAGTTTGTCATGTTTGTCATGCTTAGTATGTATGATGGGCCTCTAAGTTTGTGTCTTTTTACATGTAATTTACAGTATGAGTAAATACAGTGAGAGGAGAGATTTTATATATTATTTTATATATGTTATTTTTGATTTATAGTGTAATTTTGAAAGTTCAAGCTTGTGGCTTTATGGAAACAGAGAAACATGTCATTTATGCCGACATTCACTCAATGCTGGGCTTTAAGAGCAAGACTATTGACATTTGAAGGCTGTAAAATGTTATAACTCCTCATTTTTAATGTTTTAAGCCCAGTGAATGGCCATTATCAGTTGTTATCAGCCCCATACATATTGCCAGTAGGCGGCCTCCTTCACCTACTAGCACACTCAATAAGCAGTTATCACCTCATTCACTGGTGGTCGATCAGACTCGCTGAGTACAACTGATGGAGTGTTACCTGTTTGAAACAACAATAAAACTCATGTAGAGTGGCAGGAGAAATATGAGCTGCTAACATCCAAACTGGGAATATAAAGAAGTTATAGATCTATTATTTCCATTAATTTGAATTCAGCCTCACTGCAGCATCTTAAATGAGCAGAAAGTTGAATTCAGATGAACAATGTCAGCTACAGGAAGCATAGGCTGATACTAAACGTGTGTTAATGTGAAGCTAACGCGTGTGTGTCTGTGTGTGTGTCTTACACTTTGAAATCTTGTACTGTTAGTGTCAGCTCAACAAATTTGGGGCTTTAATTGCATCCCCACCACACTTAAGTGGGAACATTATATCGGTTGTATGACAGCTTATCAAACCAGACACTGTATTAGAAAATAAAACAGGAGTAAAGCATGCCACAGATTATTAAAACATAGACAAAGATACACACGCACACACACACACGCGCGCACACACACACACGCACGCAGCGGCAGCACCCACAGACACACTGTACAGAAGCAAGCACAGGGCAACAAAACTCATACCGGGATTTGGTGCATAGACTCCATCCTGCTTTACCACTTAAAAAGCAACAGAGAAGTGAAAAGCTCAGCAATGGCTGCAGTAATTTGCTGCAGTCTTTGGTTCAAAGAACACCACCAACAGCTCAATGCCATGCTGTGTGACATAGCATTTTTTGGAAATGCATTCACACGCTGTTTGTGCTGAGGATTAGCTGCTTATGAGGTGTAAAAAGTTCACGAGGAAGTTTTACTGACCCGATTATGAATGGGACATGAAATTTGTGGTGACCCTTTGGTTACCCGCCCCCCATACAGTGTTAAATATAGAAGTAGTCGAGCACTATGAGTCTTGCAGAGGCTAATTGGAAAAGATAAGGAGTCGCATGAATAATTGCAGTGAATTTGAGGTTACTTCTGTAGATCATAACATCATTACGCTCTGTTTGTACAAATGTAGTGATGCATTTGATGGGTTTTATACCCCATAGAGCAGCTGGAAATGAAATAATTTTTGCTTCTTTGTTAGCTACAACAGTCATAAAGCTCAAGTTATGAGTTAGTAGACAGTAGAGGTCAGTTATAGGACACTCAAAGGTTTGCTCATGTTTCAGAATGACCAACACAAGAGGACTTTCCACTTAAAGCCAGGGGGTGAGGGCTGGGGATTGGGGGTGGGGTGTTTCTGAAATGGATCTGCCCACCTTGGTAGTCACTGTGAGGAGGGGCTTCCCTTCTGATGACGCCTTACTTGGTATCTCCTTCAGGACCATGGCAACAGTCTTATCTGCAGCCCTAGAGTCTTTCCCCTACAACAGTGAAATCAACAATGACTTGTGTCAGGACAGTTGGACAACTCAGTGCGTATTGACCCCATCCAGGGCATCTTACAGAGTATACTTTACCGTATGATGATGGAGAAATACTACAGTGCGTGGGGCTATCTGATAATCAAAACATCAACTAAAGACATTTCCACAAAACTATGGCAATGAAACGAAGGTCACTGCACGATGTAGAGGGTTGACTGTACACAGAGATGAGTATGGTTGTCCGCAGCAGCACTTCTGCACACTGTGATGACAGCAGATTATAAAGAGCTCATTATACAGAGTGTAAGGCTTTGACTCCAATATGGGTACAACAGCAAGAGGTAATTAAAAAAGTTTCTTCTAAAAATTATACTATGTGATCTCAGCTATAAAGATAAAAGAAACAGGTTCTAGTGTCTTGTATAAGACTATTTTGCATATTTATTCTTCTCCTGTGATAAAACTGCATATATTTAACTTGTTGAGGTGAAAACCAAGAAAACTGAAGCCAGAGTGTTAAAATCTGAAAACTCACGATAAATCTACTCGATTTACTAATTTCTTATAGTGAAATTATTATATAGTTAAAAAGAACAATTCTTGTGAGAGGATGAAAAAAGGAACACAATCACATTTTGATCAGCACACTAATTGAACTGTTAAGCACGTAGGAGGAAATTTATGTTTTAATTTTCACTTCCTGCAGAGCTCAAATAACTTCCTACAAGTTACTATAAATAACCGATGATGATAAAATTTCCTTTCAGTGCCCTGTAGCTAAATAACATAATCAAAAGGTCCACAGTTTGATTGTTGACAGGGTCTTTGAATGTACCTGTGGGTTGAGCCAGCCACACTCACACTGGTTAACATGCACGTGCAAGATTACTTCTCAGCTTCCTTTAGAGTTTATTGCTTTGAATGCTTCACTTAGCTGTAACGATATAGTCAAAGTGTGCACTTGTATCCAGTATCTTGTCTTTAGCTACACTAAAACTTACCCTCTGAGCTTAAACTGTACTAATACCACCTACAACCTCTCACAGGAAGACAACTGTTCAAAGCTCGTCCGATAATTGCTAAGGCTACATTACATAACAGTAAAAATAGATTATATGAGAGGTCAAATTGATTTTCCCAGCCTACTGTCATCCTCTTCACCTTGACTTTATGGCAGCAGCTGTCCTGCAGAAACCAACAGCGACTTGCCCTCACTTCACGTTTTGCCCACTGCCAAGGAGATAGGTAGTACTGTACGCTATTAATCATTTTAAGACACACAGATGTCACTGAATCACCACTTCACAGGAGACTACACATTTCTTCTCGGGAAATGGCTCGTCTTCTTGCAATTAAACCTACTGACCAGCAAGAGACAAAACTGCTGTTCGTCACGTTTGAGTTTCTGCATTTTGTGAGGCTGCCCGTTCAGACAGGGAAGAGCGCACTAGAAGCCTTTTAGCTAGATCTTATTAGGGCTTTTTCACATTTCCACTTTCCAGTAAAATGAATTAGGCTTTTCTCCCACTAATTTCCTCAACTGATCATGTTGCAAAATGCATGCGCCTGAGGGAGACTTTCCTTGAAAGCCTAACGCTCTTAATAGAGTCCCAAAAGCCACCTGCTCCCTCTCTCCAGACTTTCTCACTATAAGTGAACATGTCCCGATAACACGTTGCCAGGATTTACATGGCCAGAGATGAATCGTAAAAGCTTTAATCAAGCCTAACAAAATGTGTTGTTAGTTGTTTAGACTGAATGGCAGAAGATGCAGTTTTGAAATAGCTGAATCTTCTTTCTGTGCAGTATGTGCAGTGATTACATGAGCCAGCAGTGTAGACAGTCCACCAGGCTTGTGCTCACTTTGTACTGGCTTACAGTCCTGGCTAACTTTCTGTGTTGTTCAATTTAATTTTTCGACAAGCGGCAGATTTTCTGTTTTTCTGAATTATATATAAAACAAATTCCCCTCTCGCCGGGCGGGCGGTCTATCCTTCAAGCTCGGGTCCTCTACCAGAGGCCTGGGAGCTTGAGGGTCCTGCGCAGTATCTTAGCTGTTCCTAGGACTGCGCTCTTCTGGACAGAGATCGCCGATCTTGTTCCTGGGATCCACTCTCCTAGCTTGGGAGTCACTGCACCGAGTTCTCTGATTACCACTGGGACCACTGTTACCTTCACCCTCCACATCTTCTCAAGCTCTTCTCTGGGCCCTGGGTACTTCTCCAGCTTCTCGTGTTCCTTCTTCCTGATGTTGCTCTCATTCGGTATCACTACGTCTATCACTGTTTCGCTGTCGGTGTGCATGCTGGGTATTGAAGGTGCCATAGGTCCCTCATTTTAATAATGTAACCACTTATTACTTGTTACTTGTGTAGTAGCATTCCAACAGCAAAATAGATGACTACACAATTTGTATAGTTTAGAAGTGATTTTTTTTATTATATGCATAAGAAAAACTTCAATAGAAACTAATAGAACGAACATGGTTGAGGTGTTTAACTCACAGACTGAAGCCTCGCAGATATCTGTCTCCACACACCTCTAAAAATAAGCGGTCATTCCTTTAATCATGCGTAGACCTCAGTACAATTAAAAGTAGTGGGTTATAAACAAACAATTTTCTATTTTAACAAAGAGTCTATGGGGATTACCTTATTTTTTGAGACAGCAGTAGTGACCCTTCATTATTTATAATTTTCCTCCATTTAGCGTTGGATTAATTTGTCGGGTTGCTGCTTGGTATAATATCTGTGTTGGTGCAGTGGTTTCAGTGTATTTTTTGAGGGAATTTGTTTTAAATTCTTATTTTAAAATAATTATTTAATAAGGAAATACTACTGAAAATCTATATGATTAATGGTGACAAAGCCATATATAAGAGAAGAGGCACATTCTTAGATAAAAAATGCAAATAGTCACTTTTATAAACCATTGATAGACAGAAAGTTTTACTGAAATATCTCAGATTCTCCTTTCAAAGTATTCAGATATGGTGATAAATAAGGACACAACATCAGGTCTTTACTTTATGGCCAGAAACCTGGACACAGCTTATGTGCCATGTTAGCCACATGGTAGAGTATGAGCTTATTGTGAAAATGCGGTGTAGTTTTTGATGCATCTCTTTGCGCTGGTGGCACACCTCTAGCCTCTCACCTCTTTCATGTTTTCCTCTTGGCTTCAGAGAGAAGCCACAAACAATAGCTGGGTCCCTCTGTGGAAATGGAAAATTGATCATAGTCAGGGATGAGCTTATCCTCTGTGGGTTTGAGTGGAAAATATTTGCTGCACTACTGAGTGCAGTGAGCTGATATATGGTGGCAAATAATAATAATAAGCGGTCCACTGGAGCATTGTGACTGGCTCAAACAGAAGATGTAAATAAATAAGGCAGACTCTCCATATAGAAATATGTCCCTTCACAAAAGCTAAAGCTCAGATTTCAAAGCAGAGCTGAACTCAGACCTCTGGTGCTGAGAAGAAGCAGTGCTTTGTCACCGACATAGAAAACAGACAAACATCTTGGGTGAATTATTTTGGACATGTGGTGGAATGGGCTAGGATTTACATTCATACATACTAAATCACATGAAGACATACAGTATGAAAAGTCTCAGGACAACAATTTATTGAAAGGTGAAAGCATTTCTAGTCTACATTCATTATTCCATCAGTTAATAATAATAATAACACCACCGACTGAAAAGCCCAAACCATGACAGAGTCTCAACCCTGTTTTACAGATGGCTGTAGAAACTCATTGTTGAACCTCTCTCCTGGCCTCCTCTGTACCGTAGAGCGTTTTGATATTTGTTGTAGATATACGTTCAAGGGAAAACTTTGAAAAACCTCCAGAAAGCTCAGAGTACTGCTGAAGACCATTTTACAAAGAAATCTGGCAAAGAAAATAGAAAGAAATGAGGGATAGCTTGAGTTTGTTCTGCAGTACTGTACATGTAAAAAAAATATTACTCGTTATCTTTAAAAGGTTTTTTCCTTTGAGGGAAATAGAGATCTATGAGATGGCAAATGCATTTTACTGAAATGCATATGCCCCCCTCCCCCCACCTTAAGATACACTTAAGATATTAATGTCAATAACTGACTTCCAGTAGTGCTAATACTGTGGATAAGGCAGGCTAATACCTATAAATGTTACCGTGAGTCCTCACTTTTACTGCTCATATTTAAGCTGAGGTGGCTCGTAAGGTTTTCTATCAGCGTGACATTTTATGCCATGTTTACTGGCCTTCATACTTGTTATGGGGATAGCTTCTTATAATGAATGGGGAACTTTGGCAGCAAACATGCCACTGAAAGCTGCAACCTGATGTGCTTGAAAAATAATTTAGGTAATTTATTGTGCTTACAGCAGCTCATCCATCACTGTCACAAACTATTGGCTTGCACCGTCTAGCGCCAGTCTTTGCAGCAGCAGCACATTAAGACGAAGCATTCCTTTGTTGGAGGAGGCTAATACAAATCATGCTCAAAATGACTTCCTGCAGCCAAAGGAAATTCACGTTCCAGTACAAATAACTGCACTCTACACTAAGGCTTGTCTGCTGAGAATATTTAGGACCCACTTGTGTTCCCTAGCAGTTTGTAAAGACTTGAGAAATGTGACATTAAGTCACTGTTGGGCTAATAAACATGTCTCAGCTCTAGACATGATCTAACTCTCAAAGCCTAAAACTAATTTAAAGAACACTATTTAGTTTGTAAAGCAATGTTTTTTTGTGTGCTTGTGGGAAATTATCTTATTTAAATGCAATTATTCAAATGTGCACATAATTATAATCCTGAAACACAGCATGGCGGATTCATTTCTCATGTCTAATCAGGTTTTTGATTCCTTGGTTACCTCATTTCCTCCATAACAACACCGCAGTTCGAGCCACTGAGCTAATTAGGAAAAGTTTTTTTTTTTTTTTATTGTTCTGTGTTGTAATGTTATCTAATGTACCATACTGTAGCATAGGATCACAGTTCTGTAATAACAAAGGAGTTTCTAACAAATGGTTCTTATTCTGACATTAAAACTTATTATAATTTAAAACATTGAAACATCTGGTAAAACTAAGAGTTGTGTGCTTCAGTGACTTTTTTTAAAGCGACATTTTTAATTTCTTCTACATGTTAGACATGAAAAATGTACAGCACAGTCCTTTATCTGTGGCTAATGTATAGCCTGTAAACTGATTTTGGGGCTTTAACACATTTTCCAGATACATTTGAAAATAACAGGATAAAACTAAAGTTTACTCAATTAAAATCTGCAATCTTTTCATTTTGTTATTTTTTTTTAACTGCATGTGTCTTCCTGTCTTCACACTGAGCTGTGCTATAACTGGCTCCACTTCACCTGTAGTACCAAACCTCATCCCTTCCTCACAGTCAGATTACACCAATTCATAGATCCATTCATTAAAATAACAATAAAAGTAAATTCAATTTGCTATTTTGTGAAGTAAATCAGCTTATCCTGTTTGCAGAGACTTTGAACCACACATGGCTTGGTTGGCAGCACTTAGCTGGTGATCTGTAAGTGTTTCCCTGTAACTTATGCCTCCCCTGGTAATGTCACAGAAAAGTCCGTGTGGATTTAAGCTCTGGTGATGCTTTAAGTGTCTCAGTCAACAAAAGAAGTTTCAAGCGATTCACTGAAAACGTTTATGCGGCTGCATTTCTGCACCAGCAGCATTTACTACTGGAGGGAATGTCAGGTTTGTGCTGTAAATCAGATCCAAGAAAAATTGTTTGAGTTTGCTTTAGTTTAGTGTCACACACAAAGGCGAGACTGTCTTGTAAGGTGAAAACATGAGAGATAGTCTTAAGAAAGTATAAAAAAACTGAACACAAAAGCTGCCAATGTTATAATTTCTTTTCTTTTACATGTAGACGGTTGGAAGAATGGCCCTAAAGTCTGTGGACATAATCCATTATATTCATTTAATGGACATTACTAGTACAAACATCTACAGACCAAGCTTCTTTATCATGGCTAAGGAGGAATGATGCAAGGAAGGATAAGAAGAACTTATTTTTATACAAAATATGATGTGGCTAAGATAAAAAAGCGGGGTCCCACTGAAAGAAAAATATCTTCACAGCGCTATTAGAGACCAAATCCTCAGAGGCTCAATTTACAAGGGCTCAGACATGAAACCCATATTAAGAAACAAGCTAGTGTGGGGCGTTACTAAAATATTATTTATGACAAGCTATGTCTCGCAACTAATGGTGGATCCAATGATGTTTACTGTACTGCTGATGTAATTTATCAGCAAAGAATTAATTAACTGCTGCTTCATAAACACTCTCTATAATAAGGTTAGATTTATGTACAGGAAAATCATCATTCCACAGTTTCCCTGTAAACCTAATTTCAGTGCAGCAGAACTGGATGTATTTCATTATGGAGAGGATGTGTCATGGCAGAGCTTTCACAAAAATGAAGTGACACTCTGGGAAAGGCAGAGGACGGTAATGCCTTATAATGGGGATAGATGGTGAAAAGCTGTCCCTGAGGGTTTACAGACTGCTGCTCCCTAGGACAACTGAGAAAACATGGCTTAAATAAAATCAGTGCAAAGGCAGGATGTTACTGAGTGTGCACCAGACTACTGCGGCCCAATCACCTGTGAATCCACCTCTTGAGTTCACACTGGTAAGAATCAAATGCAGTCACTGACAGGATGCACAGTACATCTGAAAAGTGTTCTCAGGACTTCACTTTTGTTATGTTACAGTCTCAGTCCAAAATGGAATTATTAAATGTAATTATGAAAGTAATTATTCACCTCAGATTTCTACACACATTACTCCATTATGTCAAAGTGAGAAAATTTGTTTGAAAATGAGGTCCAGAGCGCTCTGGACCTCAGTGGCAAGGTAATCAGCAAGGATGTGTCTGTGGATTGTTGTATTCATCTTTCCTTTGACCTTTACTAGTCTCCCAGTTCCTGCTGCCACAAAACATTCCCACTGCACGATGCCACCACTACCATACTGCACTGTATTGGCCAGGTAAGTGGTTTTCACCAGACGTGATGCCTGCCATTCAAGCCAAAGAGTTCAAACTTGGTTTCATTAGACCAGAGAATTCAGAATTAGACCAGAGACCAGAGGACTGTCATGTGTTTTTTACTGAGGAGTGGCTTCAGTCTGGTCACTCTACTATACAGGCCTGATTAATGGAGTGCTTCAGAAATGGTTATCCTTCTGGAAGGTTCTCCCCTCTCCACAGAGCAACACCGGAGCTCTGTCAGACTCGTCCATCCATCGGATTTTTGGTCACCTCCCTTACTAAGGCCCTTCGTCCCCAATCACTCAGTTTGGTCAGGTGGCCAGCTCTAGGAAGAGTCTTGGTGGTTCCAAACTTCTTTCATCTACAGATGATGGAGGCCACTGTGATCACTGAGACCTTCAATGGCGCAGAAATCTTTCTGTATCCCTCCCTCGATCTGTGCTTCAGACAAGTGAGTGCCTTTCCAAATTATGCCCAGCCAAGTGAATTTACCATGGGTGGACTCAAGTTGTACAAAACATCTGACAGGTATAGAGTGGAGACAGGATGCACCTGAGCTTAATTTTGAGTGTCATGGAAAAGGCTGTAAATACTTATGTAATTTTGTCTTTTAGTATTTTTGTTTTTAATCAATCTGCAAGACTTTCAAGCAATTTTTTTTGTCACTGCAAGAGGATTACTTCCTTTACAAAACTGCCAACAAAAGTCACGATCTGAAAGGGGGTTAGAAAAGAGACAATTAGAAAAAAATAAAAAACAGCCAGCTGAAACACCACTTCTCTTTTACACATTATTTTTCTTATTTATTTTTCAGTTTTTATTTTTCTAATGTCTTTAATTAACCTTTTCTCCCTGTTGCCAGTGCGACTGTAACAAGTGAATTTACCCAGTGTGGGATTAATAAAGTCTCTGTCTATGTCTACAAAGCTTTCAAATGTGCTTTGGAAAAGTGTGTTGCTCTGATGCTCACAATGAAATGTGAACATGAAACAAAGGCCGGTGCTCATAAAAGATTCACATGGGATCACAGAGCATGTAAAAAGCATGTCAGTTCAAGTTAGACTGTACAAGGGGGGAGATTGACATCCTACACCACTTGACCGATGAATATGTAGGCACACTGGACACTGTAGCCACTTGTCTGCAAGCACTTGTAAACTGGTGAGAGAAACAGCTGAGGAAGTGTCAGCATCACTGTGAAAGGTGGCTCGATGGTATTCATTATTGACAGGTTTGGGCCCATCCCAGATGGAGTATTCACATTAAACTTTTTTTTGGCAGATGAACATTTCATTAACTGGAATCGGATTTGGCAGAAAAATAAGCATTTTGTCGGTTGTCGTGTGCTTGGTTGAGCACTTGGAGCAGTGGATAAAGCATTGCTGTTTCTCATTATAACAGCATATATTAACATTTCTATACTGCATAACT
>VOQK01009344.1:5988-16115 GCA_015052645.1 Benitochromis conjunctus | reverse complement strand
AATTGGAGTCACAGCCAGTGCATTATAGACAAAGCCCTGTCTCTCCAGTCCAACCAAGTTTTCTTTCCACTGAGTGGTCTTCCACCCTACCAACTGGCCAGCTCTTGGAGACATTTCCATAGTGAGGTAAGTTTATTTTATTTGAAATAAAACGTATAGGTGAATAAAGGTAAATGGTTCATGTTTTGGTATTTATGGAGCACTTTTCTACTGTTACTGCACTCAGAGCCCTTCAGATGTGGTGGGGAGGTCATGGTTTGATTTATAATGATACAGTTACATGTACGGTATGTGTATTAGCACTTGCTCACTGGTAAGTTTTGTATTAAAAAAGGAATTACATTGAATATTTAAATAAATAAATAAATGGCCTTGTAGTTTGATTACACTGCAGCAGTTTTTATAGTAACTTCAAATGTGAATTGGAGATATTTCTGTAGTACTGACCCCGGCACAGTGTCTATGATTTTAATCCACAGACTTGACTATTAGGAGATTTTATAAACTCCTTTCCATTTTTGTAGATCATTTTCTTCAGATAACCTTTTAACAACCATGTACGTGGCATGAATTCTGTACATTTTTGGAAACAAATACTGTGGCAGAGGCTTTCAAAATATATTTTTGGATGAAAATAAAAAAAATATATATATATAGAGAGAAATATATATATATATATATAGAAATCAAAACAAAGCAAAACAAAACAAAATATGTTTTTAACACAATTACAATAACCTTTGTTATATTTTGTTTTCTCTGCAGAAATATGAACAAAATAACATCCACCGGCTCATCAGTGATATGTTTAGGGCCAGGATTAGGTTCAAGTCTAGCCTTTATGAGGACATTTTGCCCATTTGGCATACCCAAATGAAGATCTTATAAGAGATGAATTGTAAGGCCAAAATGTATGAAAGTGAGCCGATCTGAAAAGCAACATTTTCAAGCTTCTTAAACTAAACTGTGGTTCAACTGAAATCCAAGCCCTGCCTCTGAGAGCTTTGCTGGTCTCCCAGTATGTGATGAAGTTAAAATAAAAGATTTTTATTCATAATTTATTTAGATTTTTCAAAAATGATGTTACTGTTGCTTTATTGCCCATCAACTGGATATTTTTATTCTATGATGTAACACGCAGTAGTAGTTCTGGTAGCTGAGCTTTTGGAATCACAAGACCTGCTTCTCCATCCATCAGACAGAACACAAGATTCAGATAGAGGACAGACACCCAGCATTGTGAGGGTGATTCAAACTGATGGGACCAATCAGGAGAAATCTAATTTCCCAAAAAGTCTTTTGGCGAGGGACATGTTTCCCTGACGACCAGCAACAAAAACCCCTGGCAAACTTAAGTTAGGGAAAGGGAGTAACTGCTTTCACGTGTGAGCAGATGAACTTAGTTATGAGCCATTACAAGGGTGTGTGTAGCTGCTGAGTGCTGGGGGCATTGTCTAATACAGAAGTAAAATCTGGATGCATTCCATTCATGTTCACCTCACTGAAGCACAAAGAAACCCGTGTTTCACTCAGCAGGCCCTTAAATATAAATCAGATAATTCACTTACAGGCTCCACTAATGTGAGAATGGTTGGACATCATGTGAGGAAACCATAAAGGGAAAATATTCTGTCATACAGTAGCTATATAGATGAATACACTGCGATGTGCTCGTTTGTGTGGTTTGTGTGACATGTGAGGTGGAGTTTGCCAATAAAAACTGTGGAACAAAACAGCAGCCTAAGCTACTTCTGCCTGTGTCGCAGTGGGAGTGTAGGAGCAGTGCTGTAATCTAAATGCTAACATCTGGATGCTAACATAACATTATAGGAAAATTTTAACATTATAATAATTTTCAAGTATATTTTGGAAAATTCATCATTCTATGTTGATAAGCTAACGTTTCCTAATTAGCACAAACACAAAGGTCACAGCTAAAGCTACAAGAATGCATAGTCTGTAAAAAGAAAAGAAAAAAAAAGACGTGAAGTCACGTGTTTGTTTGTCAAGCTCTGTTTAATTTTACCATTATTAGATTAGACCATATACTAGATTTGCTAGCAAGTTACATCCATAACAGAGCCCTCGAATGGTAAGTTATTTCAGGACACGTGGTTCATTCAAATAGTTCCCCGGAGTGCTCAGCAGGAAATAGGAACATGTGAATATAGAGAGATAGAACTGGTAATTGGTAATTAATAATTATAAACACGTTGATCTACAAAAGTCTTAAATACCACATGTGTATGTAGTTAAATAGAAAACCTTGACATGACATGACTCTTACTATTAGTGCTAATTAATATCCAGAAAACGCTATTACCAAAGACAGAACATGGAAGATGAATTTCTTTGGTGGACTGTTAAACAATGAGATAATTTCATGTTTAATTTTTTAGCTCCACACAGCTGTTCAGTTCTAATTAACCAGTGTAAGGCCTAGCAAGCAAAGCCAACACAAACTATTTGAACTATAGGCATCTGAGAGAGAGAGAAATGGTATCCAACTTCATCTCTGAGACCAATTATAAGATAATCAATGATTTTTGGAGAAAAGTGGAAACGACCTCTCTTTCTGTCTTGCTCCTGTGACCACATTGTTAACATTTTGATGGATTTGAATCTCCTCTCTGTCTCTGACTGGTGGATACTTTTACAACTTGTCTTTCTCTCTTAGACTGACATTTGAATATTTTCTTTCACCTTTTCAGCAGTGGGTAACAGACTAAGCCCAGCAGTACAGTACAGTTTCTCCAGAAAGTGCATAGTTTAGTTACTTTTACAAATATCTAGTTATAAACCAAACCTCTAGATCATTACAAAATGTGATTTAAAAAAAATGCTTTTGACTGACTCCCAAACTTTGGCGGATAAGTTATACTACTTACACATACTGTACTTACAAAGTAACTGTGCTGCAAGAATAGTGATCTTCTGCTTTTACTTCAGCCCAATTTGTTTAAACTAAATCCACGAGTCTTCTGACTTGATATATGTGTGCAGGTATTGCACAGTATTGCACGCTTGGAAAATCTCACAAAGTACCTGACATTGTCATGGACTCTTTCTCTCTTTTTCTTTCTTTGTCAAGCCTCCTCTGTATTAACAGGATGACCCTTCTCGACTACCCCATTCCAGATCTGGATGTTACCTTGCAAGAAGTGAGCCGTGTTCTGCAGCTTACTTTAGGTCCTGATCTTTACCCAGAGTTCAAAAGTACATTGCAACAACAAAGAGAGCTCCTCGAAGAAGCCCAGCAGAAATTAGCAACCAATGCTGCAGGCCAAGAGAATTGGGTGACAAAGCAGTTCAAAAGAGGTCTGTTGTCTTGTGCTGACCCTCTCCCCATCTCCACAGCACTCCCTGTAGTTCTTCTTCCATCTAAAGTAAAGAAATGTAACCAGCTTAGTAGAGCAGCTGCTCTGCTCTGGGCAGCAGCAAAGCTATACAGTGAGCCCCTCTTATTGGAAGGCAATATTCCAATGGAGCACACCCAGCAGGCTGAAGTATTTGCTGCCACCCGTATTCCTGGAAGGGCTCAAGATGAAATTAAGGTGAGATTAATGGCAGTATAACTATCTTGATAAATGCTAAAAGAGTTTATTCTTTATCTATTGATGTACTAACCCATTACAGGTATATCAAATATTTTCTAATCTGTAGTCTTTTTAATTGCAGATCTTCCCTGACAGCCTCCATGCCGTCATTACCTGTGTTGGAGGAGTGTTCCCTGTTGACATACTGTGGCGACCGAGCACTGGTGGGCCAGTTTCTGCGCGGTCATTTATTGATATCTATAACCAGCTTGCTCAGGTGATGGATCAACCCAGGGCAAGGAAACAAAATGATCCTTCATCCATCTGCAACCTCACAGCTCTGGAGCGTAAGACCTGGGCTGCGAGAAGGGAAAAGATCCTTGAGGAAGGAGGAACAGCACTGACATCACTGAGGCTGATGGAGAGTGCTATACTTACGCTCTGTCTGGAAGACTATGATGCACCCTCTGAACTGGCTGATATACTCAATGCAGTGAGGCTGGGAGGAGGAGGACACAATCCATCTCTGAGATACTATGACAAGGTAATGGAGGGAAACTAAAACAAGCTTAGTTCAGCTGTATCAGCTCTTTACTGCAAAACTTTATTATAGTTTTAACAACTGTTACAACATTTAAAGCCTCAGAGTAGTAATTAAGAGTTATAATTAAATAATGTGTTTAGTTTTTGCTGATTTTATAGGAAATCCATCCGTTTTATACTACTTACCCAATTCAGGGTCACAGAGGGCAAAGAACCCCAAAATAATCCCTTTCTTTTCTGTGTTTTTTTTGACAGGTTTTGAACCTGGTTGTGTTCAAAAACAGCACAGCTGGAATGGTTTTTGAGCACAGTGCTGTGGATGGGATGGTGGCTGGGCTTGTGACTGAACGCGTGTATGATCTGTCGGAGACTGTTGACTTAAACCCACTGGATACTAGCACTGAAAACATGACTGGGTCTCTTGCAGTAAACAATATTAAATCTGTTTGTCCCTGTCCTCTAATATTCCCTTTGCAGGGTGTAAATACCCCCCAACAGAGCCTTGATTTAAAAACAAATCACCCAGTTCTCACCTTTGACATCTCCTCCTATCCTGATGTCTTCTCTACTCTCAGAGGGCACAGGGGTCTATATGATGCCTGGATCAACTTCTCTTTGCAACTTTCCATGAGGCAGACTTTTGGGGATGCTACTTCAAATCACATACTTGTCACACCTGCCCATATGCGCCACTACAAACACGGTCGTTGTGATCCTACATACTCAATCACCATGCATTCTCGTCAGTTAGTAGGTGCCCTGGCATCCTGCATTGGTTCAGATAACACCATCCAATACACTACTGACCTACTGCAGTTGTTCCATGTTGCATTTCTGGAACATAAGAAGCTAATAAAAAACACCAAAAGTGGTCAAGGTGTTGGCCCCCACCTAGCTGCTCTGCGCCAAGCTTTGCCATCTGACAATCCCCTGAAGAGGTTTCTGGACCCCTTTGGATGTCCAACTGTGTATCTGACAGGTACAGATCTCATGGAAGGAGTAGAGTGTGGGGTAGGAAATGTTTATGCTCAAGATCAGTTGGCCGTAACATACCTTGGGAAGAGAGACAAGGTTCGTATTGTGCTTAATGGGAAAGGTAGCTTTGCTCTTGCACTAGACAAGCTCCAACAAAACCTCAAGATGAACCTGAAGTTATTAATGCTTCTAGCTGTTAGATATGCCATTGCAAGTGAAATGGGAGCCCTTGAATGTCTACTTCAGCAGGGTCAAAGAGAGAAACTTAATGGAGAGAAAATTCTTTATCCAGAGAGCACAGACAACAGCAAAGGCACTGTTGGTAGTACCCTTGGCATGAGTCCAGACTACACTCTAGTGATTCATGGGGGTGCAGGAGAGGAGATAATGCTGAACTCCCAAGTGATAGGGGTCATTGAGTTTGCTCTACAAACAGCCTTAACTCTTGGATCCCAAGTTCTTCAACAAGGTGGCAGTGGTCTGGATGCAGTTCAGAGGTCAGTGGAAGCTCTGGAAGACTGCTTTCTGTTCAATGCAGGTAAAGGTTCTGTATTTAACAAAAATGGCAAAAATGAAATGGAAGCAACCATTGTGGATGGCAGTACAAAGAAGTCAGGATCTGTTGCTTGTGTGCAAAGTCTAAAGAACCCAATAAAAGCAGCCAGATGTGTAATGGATAAAAGCTCGCATGCACTGATTGTGGGAGACGGAGTTGAAGAATTTCTTGAAGAGCTTGAGGAAAAGCACAAGCCTGTTGGTCCTGAGTATTTCTACACTGATGTACGTCACAGAGAGTTAACTGCAAAACTCAGTAGTGGAAAAAATTCCAAAAACAATCATCCACAGACAGTTGGTGCTGTGGCCTTGGATCGCTGGAATGGATTGGCTGCTGCAACCTCTACAGGCGGGTTGGTAGGAAAGCTGAAAGGGCGAATTGGGGACACAGCAGTAGTAGGAGCAGGTATATATGCTGATGACAAGTTAGCCATTACCTGCTCTGGAGATGGGGATGTTTTTTTGAGGAACACAGTTGCTCAGAAAATAGCAAGTCTATACCATCATAAAGGCCACAGCCTTAGGGAGGCATGCAGAGAAGTGATAGCTGAAGATCTGAACGGGATCTGTGCTGGAATCATTGCTGTAGACACCAAAGGTGATGCTGTCATTGAGACAAATGCTGGTGTGATCTTTGTGGCTTCAGTGATTCGTGGCATTTCACGAGTAGAGGTCCTAAGACCCCTGAGGGATCCCCCTAATGTTATCTGGGAAACAGATGAGCTTATTGCTTACCTGAATCCCAAACCCTGGATCCCTGGAGCAACCATTCTGACTAGAAAAACTCTTAGTGGGGCAAGCAGCATCTTCCACTTAGCTACAGCTGATTTTGTTGCTATGCTACAAGGAGCAAGAGTTGTCTCAAACTTGCTATGTGAGCGACTGGGAGTGCAACGTTGTGCCTTGGTATTCAATCCAACTCCTGGTCAGCCAGCAGAAATCAGACTCCTCCCTCTTCATGGCTTAGAGCCAAAATGGCAGCCCCATCTTGCTAGTGAAGAAGAGTTCCACGCTTACAATCCTGGCTATTGCACCTCAAAAAGTGGTCCACGCTGGGACGATGAAGCACTGGCTCAGGTTCAAGATAAGGTTAGAAATGCACTGCCAACACCGAATGCACCTTTTTGCTTTGATTTTTTGGGGGACCTATCCAATGACAACCTGTTCAGTCGCATAGTTCGTGGGGAGCAGCAACAGTGGAGAGTGTGGGAAGACAGTGAGTATGTTGCCTTCCTGACACCTTATCCAAACAGTCCAGGTCTAACTGTTGTGGTGCCACGGAAACCTCTGTCCAGTGACATCTTCAAACTGAAGGAACCTGACTACACAGCATTGATCTTGGCCACTTACAAAGTTGCCCGACTGCTGGAAGAGGGGATGAAAGCTCCAAGTCTTGCTCTCATCTTTGAGGGCTTTGAGATTGACTATGCTCATGCCAAGTTGATCCCTCTGTTACCTTCACCAGATGGCACTAAACCTGCTGAGCTGCAAACAGAATGCTTCCAAAGCTACCCTGGATATGTTTCATCACTGAATGGCCCACCCGCTGACTCTGAAACCCTCAAACGCATCCACGTGAAAATTACCCAGTGCAAGCCTGCTCATTCATGGACAGATCCCAAGTCTCACTCCATGGCAGCCATCAAGAGCCAGTGGTATCGAAACCTTTTTAAGATCCAAAATACTCTTTTCCACAGCACAGTGGAATACTTCTACAGTTCCTGCCACTACTCATATGCTCTGACACCTCTCACCACTGACACCATCTCCTCACCAATGGGCCTGGGTTCTGACTCAGAGCCAGTTTCTGTTAATCTGCTGGGCCAGGGTGTGTACCTTGCTGACTCAATGCAATTTGTACTGGAATATTTCCTTCGCTTCCAGGAAAACCTGCCAGGGACCTACTACATATCTCCCAGCTTCAGAGGGGAAGATCCTGATGCCACACACTTGAACCAGTTTTATCATGTGGAGTGTGAACTGCTGGGTGACATGGACAATGCAATTTCCATAGCAGAGGGATACTTGGTTCATCTCACCAAGTCCATGTTGAAGAAACACTCAGATATAATCCTGAACACTGCTGGGACCCTTACACATGTCACAGCTTTGCTCAGTAAGCTGGATGGAAAAATCAGGCTTTCAAGAGTCCCTCTAGACCAGTCCATCCCCATGATGCCCTCTGCTGACTGTTTAGAGTGGGTCCAAGATGGTCAGCCCCATTTTGGCAGAAAGTTAACACGTAAAGGAGAGCGAGTTTTAATCGAGAAATATGGTGGAGCTGTTTGGCTGACTGAGATGGACCATCTGGCAGTTCCATTCTACCAAGCATATGTGGAGAGCACTGGGCAACGCAAAGCTAAAGCTGCCGACCTTTTGCTGGGGCTGGGTGAGACTATAGGTCTTGGTGAACGCCATTCAACTCCTGAGATGGTGCAAGAGGCTCTGAGACATCATGCAGTGCCAGAACAATCCTACAAATGGTACATTAACATGCGCCAAGTGAAACCACTCATCACCAGTGGATGGGGTATGGGGACCGAGCGCTACTTGTGTTGGTTGCTCCAGCACGATGATATTAGGGATATACATATCATCCCTAGGATGAAAGGGGTTAAGTACATGCCTTGATTATGAGCCATTGAATTTGACTTGTAAAATGGCTATAATGCATGTACCATGAAAATGTTTCAGTCATCCCTGGATTACTAGAATTTTCCTCCTATGTCTTGGACAGAAGAAATTTCTTAGAGCCCTTAATGCAACCTGATCACTGATACTCTGCAAAATTTTTACAACTCCAGCAGACGCTGTAAAAGAAAAAAAATGAGTATTTAAATGTAGAGTGGTAAGATCACAGCATTAATGTGTATGGAAATGCATGAACCGTTAATAGATTTTGACTTATGTATTCTTGGTATGAGACTCACTGTTGACAAAATCATTATCTATTGGGTATAAATTGTAGTAAATACATTTTAATTGAGTGATAAATTGACCACTTCGAAAATGTTATACATTGTTATAATTACATGAATGTTGCATACTATTTTACAAGTCACTTCTTTATATTTTTTCCATGATGTCATGTTTTTTTCTCTTTTTTTTGGGTGTTTCTATCGCATTACCTTTGTGTGTAAATGTTTTTGCTGAAGTCAAATGGATCGTGAATCAATGATGTTTCATCTCAATAGTATCGATATTCAAAAGAACTATTGAATCCAAAATAAATCTCAGTGACAGATTTGGATTACTGATGTATCCAATGGACACTTTCATAAGAGATTTACATTCTGATACTTTGTGTGAGACTTTAATAATCCCTAAGGAAATTATGTTTAAAATAGTTTAATGATGTAAGTGTTTAAAATAATAACTGTGTCAACTGCCTCAGTGTCAGTTGGCAAAGTTAGTTGGATTCACCAGTACTGCAAATTGTCTCACATTGCTGGGAGTTATTTGATTTATTGTTGATTTAATAAATGTTTGTTGATGCAACTAAAAAGATGATCACTTTGATGTTCTTATAAAGTCTTACATACACATACATATTATATATATGCTGTTCTCCACAGTAGAGAAAAAAGCCAGAAAGTTCTTTCTTGATTGCATTAAAATTGAGTGTATCAGTTTTCATCTTTTAATAATAATTAAATGCTTATTTTTTCCATCCATCCATCCATCCATTCGCTTCCGCTTATCCTTTTCAGGGTCGCGGGGGGCGCTGGAGCCTATCCCAGCTGTCTTAGGGCGAGAGGCGGGGTACACCCTGGACAGGTCGCCAGTCTGTCGCAGGGTCAATCCTTGCAACAAATGTATAAGTGACACTTGGACAAAAAACTATGCTACATGTATTTACAATTTTAACATGAAACAGCAACCAATCCTTCACACACAATTCCAGAATCAGCATCTTCCAAAAGTATGACAAAAAAGTATATCTTCAGCTTAGATTTTTAAAAACAGTCACAGCTGATGCTTGTCCAGGGTGTCTCTGGAGGATCATTCCAGAGTATTGGTGCAACAATAGCAAAGGCATGAACTTCTTTTGAAATAAGCTTTAACTGTGGGATGATCAGGATAGATAAATATAAAAACTAAGGCTGAATTAAGCAAACAGCTTTTAGACTTATTTAAAAGGGCATACAGCTCAAATAAAGATAGAGGCATTATCTCTGGCCTGTACAAAGGGCTAACAAACATGAAATCACACTTGACCCTATACATTAAAACAAAATGGGAAATGGAGGAAGGAATAGATATAACGGAGGAAGAGTGGACAACAATATGGACATACCAATGGAAATGTAGCAGCTCACACAGCTGGAGGGGATTTGGTTGGAAAAGCCTGATGAGATATTTTATTACACCTTACCAAAAGTCTCACTGTGAAGGCAAATCTCCCGTTTGCTGGATAAATTGTGGAAACACAAATGCAAATCATTATCATATTTTCTGGGACTGTCATGTTATTAAAAGTTATTGGAAGGGAATCCATGTAGCAATACAAGAGATATT
>VOQK01009337.1:32447-50989 GCA_015052645.1 Benitochromis conjunctus | reverse complement strand
ATAAGAGGAAGTCAGTCATCCGTATATACTGGCTACACCGGACTCCCTCCAAAGACCGACTGAGACTGGCTGCGCAGTGACAGGCAACCACACACACAGAGAGGGGGAAGATATGTAGTGTGCAATATGTGATGTCTACAAACGTGCCTATACGTTCCTGCTAGATGTTCTGTCATCTAGAATTGGTTTACAGCTCTTTAGTCTTTTTCCCCCTTTTTTTTGTATCTTTAAATGTCAGCGTGTCATGTACGACTTGAAGTTCACTTTATTTGTCTACAAAACGCATTAATAAACAAGCCTCGTTTAATGCAGCCATTTGTGTCATATTCATTTCTTTCTGTTCAGTTCTGCTTTAGGTCCTCAGTGCATCTTTTTGCGTTTCCGTCTCTCAGTGAAGTGCTCGTATTTGATCAGAGGCAGAACGAGGGCGGCCAGTCTGCTGTCATCTTGCAGTTCAACGTTGTCACCCTTGCCTCGGGCTGGTTTCACCAAGGTCAGTCTCATTGACTTTGCAACTTCAATCATCCTATAGGAGAGCACAAGAATCTGAATAGTTTACAGTTTAAACTAAAACTACAGCGTAAAGGAGGATAGTAGCAGTATGTGTCTTTAAGTCCACATTATTGACTTCATTAATGATTTTACTCTTATTTAAACACAATGTATGAAATGTTAAAAATGCTTTTTAAAGGTTTCCTTTTTATTCCCCTGCTTACCTTGCCTCAGTGATTCCCAGGTCACGATGCAGTAATGTGAGGTCAGCTGTCATGTTACCCAAATGCAGCAGCAGAGCTAAGCAGTATGCTGCTAGTTTGACCCGCATTGACGATGATACCATGTTCTGGATTCTAAACAAAAAGGCAAAGAAAAAGAATCAGTGCAGCAACAAATATACTGTTGTAGTCAGATGTGTACATAAACTCATCATGGCCATGAATGTCTGCCATGAATAATTTGGGGTTTTTAATGATTTCTTTGAACTGTTCTGTTTTCCAGGGTGAAATGATTATAAAACATACACCTTTAATAACTTAAAGTTAAACAAAAATTAGGTGCACAAGTTTAAAATTATTATTGACAGGGTCAAAAGTATGCATACAGATTCAAATATCTACATACATCCCCACTAATATTTGGTTAAATGTCCATTAGCAAGTTTCCAGTTCATGGCAGGCTTGAGCCTTGGTGGTTCCTGGGTTGATCCTGAACATCCTACCCCACCTCCTCTAATATGAGGGTGACATATCTGAAGAACTTATACTTGCGTACAGCTGTTTAAACTGATGATGCTGGAATCTGTAGTTCTTTAGAAATGTCTCCAAGAAACTACAGTTCTCCTCCTTAGATGTTCAATTAGTTCCTTGGACTTTCGCATTATTGAATCTAATTGGTGCTATCAAACAAATCCTCCTCATGCTGCAAAGAGAACCTAAAAGATGTAGTCAATCATGATCACTTTGAGAAGCTAATAGGCCTTAATTTGTTAAAATACATTGTAGACCCCAACACTTACTAAATTATTTAAGCGATTGTATGTATACATTTGACCCCATGTGATTACAGAAATTCCAAAATGAATTGAAACTTGTGCACCCAATTCTTGTTTTTTTTAAATCATTAAAAGGTGTATGCTGTACAATCATTCCACGCCGAGAAAAGAACAGTTCAAAGAAGTCATTAAAAGCCCAAAATTACCATGACGTTCATTCATGATGAATGTGTGTAAACTATTATTTAGCTTCCCTGTCTCGGTTTAGCATTTGGTAAAATTTTGAATTACTAATAAAATTATTTAGTGAAAGGAAAACAAATTCCAGATCCATTTTTCTTCATTAGCTACATGTGTGCAACCACCATACCTGCCATTGTTGAAGGTCTCCACGGTGAACGTTTTAAACAGTTTGCTCTGGATGATGCGAGGGCAGCCTTCCTCTTGCCCAACTGTACATGTAAACATGAATTACTACAACCCTCCAATGGTGAAAGTTTGTATACCACTTTCCACACATAACACTAACAAAATTCGCTCACACTTGCGGGTGACGTTCCTCTCCCGAGTCAGTTTGAGGAGCAGAGAGAGGTAGAAGGCACAGCGTGCTGTTTTGTCTCGGCTTTCGCTTTCAGTTGGCAGATTCTCTAGATGCTTCACAATACTCAGGCACCTTTAGGTTAAAGATAAAAAGCACAAGATCAACCTGAAGTGCAAGAATACATTAATGAAATGTCTCTGAGGGCTTCGTTGGCCCTACCTTCCATCATCTTTCATCTTCTTCAACTCTTCGGGGGTGAGTGCTGCCATTTTGGCGCCACCCTGCTCCAAAGCACCAAAGTCCACTGGGCTCAGGACTGCAGATATCCAGTTAAGGGTAACCTGAACAAAGTCTGGTGCAGCTCTAAACAAAAACCTGCATACACATGCATACGCTAGTACCCTATCTTGTAGTCTGGGGTCTAAATGGATTCCTTGCCTTCCTATTTTACTAAAAACATTCCTCCTCCAGCACAGGAATAAAAGATACGCTCATCAAATGGATAGACGTCCTCTCGTTTGTCTGCGTTTGCATTGCAGGGGGGAAGGTGCAGAGCCAGGTCTCCCTGCGACTCTGCGTCAGCCACTTCTCGCTGTAAAGCTGTGCAGAGAGGGAAGGTTAAGAAAAAAAACAAGGAGATAAAAACATTCTTCCAGATTTCTCCAAGGAGAGGCGCCCATTGTGCAGCTTACCTTCTAGACCCTTCGCGCCAATCACAGTGTTGGCAGCATTTGCCACTGCTTGCTGCAGTGTTTCACTGCCCACTTCATTCAGCCTGCGAGAGCTCAGAGCTCTCTTCTGCTTGTTGGTACCAAAGGCCTCAATCAATAAGTCAACCTGAAAGGGAAACATTAAAGGTAATATCAGGATATTCACATCATATTACACATAATTAAGCACAGACGTCTTTTAATGGGCAGACAGCAGCAGCAAATGCACCTTTTCTCTGTAGGTCTGAGTAGTGTCCTGGGGTTTTGCACTGTCTGTTGTCTCTCCTGGTGACAAAAGTAAGAAAAAGTGACTATCGGAAGCCACGCAAAGTATTAAACGCTTTCCTTCCGCATCATCTGGTCTTTATGGACAGTTAAAAATAGCAATAGATATGTTAAAGCCCTCTCACCTGGTATAACTGGTTGCATGTTGAAGAGCTGAGCGTCATGCACCTCCATCGTCATGGTCTGCTTGTTCAACACGCCCACATAATATCTAAAGAGATGCCAAACATCCTCATCAATCTCTTCCTCGGTGACCACAACATGCCAAAATGTGCATCAAAGACCTACTTGCAAAGATTATTGCACTTCATGGACCCCACTCCAAAGTTCTGCCCCACATAGGACAATCTGTCTGACTCTGCAACCTAAAGAAAAGAAACCATGAACAACACCGAGAGTAGAGCAACACAGCCCGGAGAGTGCAGACACACGGCAGCTCCTCATTTTCCTCACCAGTATCCGCCTGGTCTTTTTCCTGGGGTTACTCTCCTCCGTGTTCTTAAACATGCGGAAATCCAGCTTGTCTGCATTTTGGACGCTGCCGTTGGAAAAGCGGACTGTGGGATTGAGAAACATGACAGAAACACGACCTTATCATTCACGATCATAGACACTGGGAATTATACGTGATCAAACCCCAATGAACGATGTGACTGTACAGTAACACACGTGAGAGCCTCGGACACGACAACACGGTAGTGCACACGTGTGCACCTAAATGTTTTAAAAATATAAACTCTACAAACCTAACCAGAGTCACATGTCATCATCATCCTCATCGTGAAAAATTCTATATAATAAACAAATGAGGAATACTCGCCGACGACAGCTTTATCGGATCCTCTCTCTTCCCCGCAGCACACAAACGAGCAGGAGGCGGCCATGACTGTTGTCATGATGAGTTTTCAGGTAGGGCAAGAGAGTTCACTCCTCTGTACTTCCGCGTTCGCTTCGCCAAACCGCTGCTGCTTCAAAAATGCCGAAATGAATGAACAAGTGAATAAAGGATGAACGAAGTTAACGGACAAAATAAAGCTTTTAGCTCCACTCATTTCTCTAATTTCTCCAGTTTTGTTGTGGATACTTTAACTGGTGCCTGTCTTTATTTTCCCTGTACTGTTCCTCCTGCCATGTCTTTGTTCATTGGATTATAGGATTTTCCTTTATACGGGCTTTAATGTCTATCTTTTAATTTTAATGACACAATTTAAGCAGTGAAACGAAAATAAAATAAAAACACCAAAGCGCTTACGATCTCGATGCTGTTTATAATCTTTGGCTAACTGGCTGTGTGGGGGTGCAGTAGAGACCCCTTGTGGTGAAACCGTAAAGCTGCAGCTTTTCACCTCGAGTGAGGTCATGGACGCGAAAAAGAGGTACAGCGCCGCCCTGTGAGTCTGGTTGGAAAAACCGTCTGTCGGCTGGGGGAAATATTAGAAAACACAACACAGCATGACGCTACCACTTACCAATTGATAGGAGGCATTAATATTGTTCTAACTGTTATTCTGGCGGCTTGCCTGTGTGCTCACTCTGGCAGCCATTGGATCATCGGACACCGCGGCACCGCACATCGCAGCCAGCTTTTCGTTCCCACGGCCAAAACCAAACGAGCCGCTTCGGGGTCAAACCGTCAGGAAGTCGACCGCAGGGGGACGCGGGAGGTAGCAGCGGAAATGTTAGCTATCCATAGCTCGGCTTGAGGGGACATTTTGTGGGCCAGTCTCGGTGACCGCATGCCGCTGCTTTTACTCTAGCTAACGGGCTATTTGCTGGGCTGCAGCCAGCTAACTTTAGCTAATCGGGGCCCTGTTCTCCCTCTCGATAACAGCATTTTCCGGATCTTTCAAGGTAACGTAAAGTACTGCTGGCTCTCTGCTCCGACTTACAGCGACTGCTTCTCTTGTGCCATTTTACCCAGTCGCATCCCATGCTATTGTGTGCCAGTGCAGTTGTGACGTTAACTGTGAGTAAAGACGGCGGGGTTCATTAAAGTTAGACCTGTTCGTCAATATATGACTTTATAGCAAGAAGGCAAAGGCAGTGGAAGACGCTGCGTTTGGTGCACAGTAATCAGTAAGCTCAATAAAGTGACAGCACCACGGCATCCTGGCTGTTAGCCAGAAAATACACAAACTGATCCAACTTCACCCCCATCACCATTCAGTCATCCTGGGCTGCATCCACAGGTGCTCAAAAATGCACAATTTCACCACTCAAGTAGAAGTACACATAATTGTTTCAATAAATACTGAAGTGCTGGATTCAGACTCTGAAATACAATGAAAATGAGCTGTTTGGAGGACATTTCTATCAGCTGTTTTGTGCAAAGCTAACTTAACCTCATTAATAATATAAGAATAAAATAGTATTATGGGAGTACAAACGTTATTTCAGCTCAAACTCAGATGCAAACTCGATTTATGTGCTGTTGTAGCTACACCTAAACAGAAAATTGAGCATAATCGTGGGTTTAAGTTTGATTCGACTAGTTTTGTAGTGCAGCAGCACTTGGAAGTCATTTTTATTGTGAGCACATTGAAATTTTCTTTGTTTTCAGGCTGTGATCAGCTGAGCTGCTGCTCTTTTTGGCTGTCATGGCAGATTTGCTATTTGCTACACCCCTACACGCTATAAAGGTGGAATTTAGTGAATTAATCTCATTAGCGTAACTTTAAATTGACGTGTTTCTTTGTTACAGTGACCATGAACGCCACAGCTGCTCTGCACTGCAATCTTCTCCACAGTACCGCAGATTAAGCGCTTTACCCTGCACTACACAGCCTTTTCATGCAACCTTGGAATAGCACAAAGTTATTATACACTTCACATAAGCAACACATCAGGTATAGATCTGGCATCAGTTCAAAAATCTCTAAAATGAATGAGGATGTTATGTTTCAGCTTTAACTTCCCAGTCTGTTAAATGTCACTGAGCAGTCCTTACCTTTTAAAATCTAACCTCTCTCCATCCTCTCCTGTCTTACTTGTGACGAGTGTTGCAGTAACACATATTGTGATTTATCACTTTGTCAGCATCTGTTTTATGCAGTAAGATAAAGTTATGTTAAGTTTTTTTTTTAATGCATAATGGGATTGTCAAGCAAGCAAACTGCAATCAGTGCGCTACTGAATGGGGTCAAGTTTGCAACTACATACAGTCTGTTTCTTATAATACAGCAATTAACTTAGCACTACTGGTTTGGACATTATGATGATAAGGGTAAGAGTAGGTAGGGGCGATTAACAGAATTTCCCTATTTGTGGAAGAACACTGAAGTTTGAAAAGCTCCAGGTCGCTGCTGATTGGTCAGATGCAGTGACATCAGTACATCACATAGCCTGGTTTTTGCTAACTGACTGTGGTTCTGTATAACTAACCTACCCTCTGCTCTTTTGTCTGCAGGGCCATGGATTTCCCAGGCCATTTCGAGCAGATCTTCCAGCAGCTGAACTATCAGCGTGTCCACGGTCAGCTTTGCGACTGTGTCATCGTGGTAGGCAGCCGACACTTTAAAGCCCACCGCTCCGTGCTGGCGGCCTGCAGCACCCACTTCAGGGCGCTGTTCACTGTCGCAGAGGGAGACGCTAGCATGAATATGATCCAGCTGGACAGCGAGGTTGGAACCAAAACGTTATCAAAAAAGAAAAAACTGAAAGTGTTTTTAGTCATTCTAATGGTGATTGAAACCACTGTGTGTGTTCTGCAGGTGGTGACGGCCGAGGCCTTTGCTGCTCTCGTGGACATGATGTACACGTCGACACTGATGCTCGGGGAGAGCAATGTCATGGATGTTCTCCTCGCCGCTTCGCACCTGCACCTCAACAATGTGGTCAAGGCTTGCAAACACTACCTGACGACGCGCACGCTGCCCATGTCCCCTTCGTCCGACAGAGCCGCCAGTCACCACCCACAGCAGGAGCAGCAGAGGCACAGACAGCAGCAGCATCAGCAAGTAGCTGATTTAGTAGTGAACCCGACGTTAGCAGCTAATGCTAACCTTGCAGCAAATGCTGCCACTTCAAAGCTGCAGCGCTCCTTCTTGCTGCAGCAGCTGGGTCTCAGCTTGGTGAGCTCTGCTTTGGGTGGGATGGAGGACGACCGGGTGGGAAATGTAGTTGGCAGTAGGGTGGTTGACCAGAGGGCCTCCTTCCCAATCCGACGCTTCCACAAGCGGAAGCCCTCTCTGGCGCTGGGGCTTTCAGAGGAGAGACCCAGACAGAGACAACGTCCTTCGGCGCAGAACCTCGGGTTGTTAGGAGAAGAAGGGGTGAATGCAGAGCGGGAAGAGGGAGCACTTCTCTCCCCGGATTCCCACAAGATGGGGGACGAATCTAAACTTGACCCTGCGCTCACTGGGTTAGCAGCTGCGTCCCAAGATGACCCTCAGATGCCGAGTCAGTCAGACAGTGGACGCTGCGAGGAGGAGAACTTGGGGAGAATTCAAGGAGTCAACAAAGAAGAGGACATGGATGACCAGGATCAGCAGGACAGCAGAGCAGGGGTGAAAATAAAATCAGGAAGAGAGGAGGAGGAAAACGAAGAAGAGGAGCAGAAGGTAAAGCTACAGGTTTGTCTCTTCAGTGGGCAGGAATGTTTCCATAGGTAAAACTCTCCAGATCTTTCTTTTAGGCTTGTCTGTATGAAGTAAACAAACTTAACAGAAATCATTGGTTTAAAGGTCATTATTGCAACCAGGGGCTAAGGGATTTGACAGAACAGGGAAGTCATAAGATCGGGTGTAGCAGTGCAGCAGGGATAAATGACTCACTTAGAAATAAGTCACACATAATTTCTCTTCTGAGGATTTGATTTCCTTGCGGACGGGCTGTGACAGCTGACCTGTGCTGGCTCTGAGGTTCACTGCTCTTTGTGGGGTTTGCTTGCTGCAATTTACAAGATATTAGCAGATGTTACATGAGCTGTCATGGCCACTCTCCAACCTTTAGACGGTGTAATGTGTAAAGATGGAGTTTGGCAGGTGAAGGATAGTAAAGAACCTCATCAAGTTAAATTTAAACTAATTAAAGACTGTTACTGTGAAGCCTTGATTGCATTTTCTTCATCCACTTGGGTCCAAGTGACATAAATCTGGCCAGTGTTTTTGTGGCCACGCGAACCCGTCTGCAGATAATTGACATTACAGTCCTTGAACTACACACACACCCCAGGCAGAAGAGTTCAAGCAGACTTCAAACGAGTATAAGAGGAGGGACAACACGGCGATTGAGTTTCCAGCTGTCATAATCAGTCCTAACAGTGATTATGAACACCAATCCTACACTTCATTACTGTAAACTGTACCACAATACTGCAGAGTGCCTACTTTAGCCTGAAATGACTGAAATTTTATCATTTAACAGAATGAAATGATTAAATAAGTGAAATCAGTACAGATTATAACAATCCTCTGTATCAAGTGATGATTGTAGAGTTGTCACGGTACTAGCCGATACCAGTCCCCAGAAAAATACTCGAAGCTCCAGACCATTGTCGATACCAAGTGGGGAATTTTGAGCCCCCCCCGCTCTGCAGTAGCTGCAGTATCGTCGAAGAGATAATTTCTTGGAAAAGTTAACTTGTTAATTTCCCACTAAATGTTTTCGATTATAAGCTAGAGTTAACAAAAATAATGATTTATGATTAACTTTAGAGGTTTTATTCGTTTTACAAATTATATAGATGATTTCATTGCCATTGCTCAATATTCCACCCTGGACCTTACAGGTGCTAAGACAACACACGTCAACAAAGCAGCATCGCACTGTGACAGAAGAATAGGGAAACGATTTGATGTTAACTTTTTATTTCGAAATGAAATGTTAGAAAAAATAAAACACCTTGGTAAAGCAAAGCAGTGTCGTTCAAGAGATCATTTTAGAGCATCTGATGTTACCCATTCAGGAGCTGGCTCTGAGGTTTCTGTGAGGCTTCTCCACAATAAAATTCTGTCCAACTGTGAGACATTTAGGCATTGTTGTGAATATTAATTCTTACATTTAAATTAAAAGTCTCATCTCCCTTGGCCTTAGATGAAACATTTCTTTCCGTTTTTTTTGCTTTTCTTAGGTGGTTGTTAAACGTGAGCCGCTAAGTTCTCCCGAGCCGGCTGATGAAATCAGCGACGTGACATCGCAGGCCGAAGGCAGCGATCCCCCCGAGCCTGGGTGCCAGGAGGACGAGGAGAAGGTGGAGCTGAGCCCAGAGAGCAGCGACCGCAGCTTCACCTCTGAACCCCAGCCCAGCTCAGACTCTCTTCTCCAGCCCAGCTCCCAGCTCATCCTCAAGAGTAGCATAGGAGGAGGAGGCGGGAACGGAGGAGGTTTTGGGTGTAATAATGGACTGAGCGGCAAACCTGGTTTCAGCATTTCCAGCTTCCTCAGCCAAAAGGATTTTGGGACTGGCAACTCGGGGATGGTTGCCGGAGAGGACGACCTTCCAAACACAACAACTGGGGATGCAGTAGCACATCACTTTCTGCTGAGGCAGGAAGCTGCTGGCACTTCTGGCTCTGCTTCTTCCTCTCTTTTGCAATCAGGCCCACTCAGTGGTGAGAGTAGAAGCAGTTTTGGAGATAATCTGCAAGCTGATTCTCTGTTCCTCCGCCCCCTGCATGATGGTTTAGGAAACCCCAGGGGAAATGGGGGAAATTCAAGAGGAGGACGTGGAGGAGTGGATCCTTTTGATTTGGAATTCCAGCGCTCAAGTTTGGGGCTTCATTCACTGGGACGGCCCTCAAGAGAGACAGGAGGAGCCAGCGGCACAGGTCTGAGTTATCCAGGCTACAGACGCATTGCTCCAAAAATGACCACTGGCATGGGAGGAGAAGAGGCAGTAGGGGGGATTCTTCAGGATGCTGCCTCCTCTTCCTCAAGCCTAGCGGGTCCCCTGCTCCTGAATGAGAACGGAGGGTACGAGATGAGTGGCAACAGGCCCACCTCCCTCCCTCCTCAGCTCACGCGGGCCTCAGCAGACGTTCTGTCCAAGTGCAAAAAGGCTCTCTCAGAGCACAATGTCCTAGTGGTTGAAGGGGCACGAAAATACGCCTGCAAAATCTGCTGCAAAACATTCCTCACCCTGACTGACTGCAAGAAACACATCCGTGTCCACACGGGAGAGAAACCCTACGCATGTCTGAAGTGTGGAAAACGCTTCAGCCAGTCTTCACACCTATACAAGCATTCCAAGACCACCTGTCTGCGCTGGCAGAACAGTAACATGTCCAATGCCTTGCTGTAGGAGCAGAGTGTGGAGATTAAAACAGTAGGAATCAGCGGAGCTGCCTTTAAAGTCACAAAGCTGTTATAAAATGTTTCTGGAGCTCTGACTGAACGGCCAGTTTTGTTATCCGCTCTGTCTAAACTAACTGATCCTGATCACAGACCAAAGATGGGGATGAATATGTAACTATAAATGATCTTCTCCAGGACCAGTTCCTAAAAGTTACTGTTAAAAAATTAACCCCATAGAAAGATTATAGGGACATGCAAAACCAGCACATTTATTTGCTGTTAATTAATTAATTGCAAAGTGTGCCCTTCAAACTTTACTGTATTAGAGCCTGACCAATTTGTCTGCAGGCCGATATATCAGCCAGTGTTGTCTGTTTACCATTTGGCATTGATAACAATAAGTGAAAATTTAATAAGGAAAAAAGCACCCTTTAACAATTTCATGAGCATAACACAGTATAAAAGATGGACGTAGCTGAGGTGACATCACCCTTTGGTTTGTGAACTCCCATTATGAAACCTCAAGATGAGCGTCTTCACCATTTGAGGTGATCCTTTAGTGCCGATTCATTGTTAGTGGTACACTTGGAAGTAAATTCGATTCAGTCATCGCAACACTCAGAGGCAGCGGTGCAACATCAGCACTAAAGACTGACGTCATGTAAAATATTGTATTTAAATTCATATTCAGTGCATAATTGCAAAGACATGTAGCAGCTGATCATATTGACTGTGCCTTGTTCTTTGCATGGCCAGTCACATCCAGTCACATTTATCCACTTTGGTCGTCATTAAGCGCTTAAATCTAATGGTTTAAAGGCAGAGATAATCCAGTGTGTGGGAGAGACCAGGGTAATGCTGAAATCTGTAGCATTTTCACAGTTTAACCTGCAGAGAAGACGACAGAGTGTGTAGTGTTGTAACAGTGTTTTTATTCTGTCATGCAGTAAAATGTCATCAGTACTTTGTTCATTAATACTCATCATCAGGAATCGAACAGCGGACCAATTCAAGTCGAATTAAAGTGACGTGATCGTCGTCTGTGGTTGACTTTCAGTCCGTCGCTGGCGTTGTTGCTGAGCTCGTTTTAATGTTGAAAATGTTTTTGGTAAGAGGCCAAATAATTCGGGATGTACTCACAGAGGCCTTCACGTGACATGTCCCGAGAGTAACAGCCTCACTTTAAAACATTTACACCTGTAGGGGGGAAAATGATGCGAATTACCCTGATTACCCTCCCACCACAACTGTTTACCTTAGAGTGAAGTTTCATTGTTTACTGAAGTAAAATAATTATGGCAATCAGGAGAAAGGTAAAATTAAAAAAAAAGAGACATATTTTTTCTGTCCAAATTCATAAAACAGTTTATTGTGATTGTAAAAGATATGTGACTTTCATCCTTATCGGACAGTGATAAGAAGCCGCAGCTCCTCAGTGTTGTGTGTTAATTGAAAGGACGGCCAAGTTTTAGTGCTGAGCTCAGCATGTGTTGGGGGAAAAAAATATTTACACATGTAAATATTGCACATTTCTGGTAAGTCTCTTGGAGAGGAGACAAAACAACTCCTGAAGATGTAAACATTGTGTGTATGTTTGCTACTGTACTTGATATGAGTGCTTTATACGTGTCTCTTTACATATAATGTTGCTTCTGATACAAAAACACTGAGACAAATCAGTCTTTTTTTCTTCTTTTTTTTGCACAGCTAATAATGTTTACTAGAATGTGACGAACTATGTGACGACATCTTTTTTGTACGCTTTATTGATCTCGTTGGAAATCAGTCCTCTGCATTTAACCCATTCACTCAGTGAAGCAGTGGGCAGCCGCCAATCCAGCACCTGGGGAGCAGTATGTAGAGACGGTCCCTTGCTCAGGAGTACCTCAGGGTAGCCGTTCAGTGGATTTGAACCTCGAACCTTGCGATCATGCGGGGCGAGCGCTCTACCTACCGAGATCTCCTGCCTGCTCATTGTAAGCCAACTGTCCAGCTCACCCAGCTCTTAAGATTTTCTTCCTTTGTTACTTTTTTGTGCTGGAAATGAAAACAAAGTTACACTAGTCTAGAAAAATGTAACATCACTAAAGGAATATTTCACATGGGGAAAGTTAAAAAAAAAAAAAAAAGATTTTAATGTTTTTGTTAATGACCAGAAATTTTGTGTTTTGTTTTATGTAACTGTATTTTAATGTAACTTGATAAATGTTGGGGAATGCTGTAAGTTACAAGACAACTATGTTACAACTGAGGATTGTGTAAGCTTAAAAAACAAGTATAGACAGGATTTACAAAAATAATATCACATGATGGTTTTCTGCTAGCAGACATCCTGCAGGTTGGATAACAGAACGGCCTCACTGGATGGCAGTATGTTTTTTTTAAACAGTGTTCATGCTGTGTTGTAGAGTTCTGTTTTAGTGAACTGGAATGGAAAAAAATAACACATTAATTAACATGTTTGCTTTTTGTATACTTTATTGATGTGACACTTGAGCTGTCAGTGAGACAGGATCATTGCTTTCAGTCCTAGTTGGCACCTTATTGTACTGTAGAGTCATCACACTGTTAGCGATTTACAAAATTACACTTTTTGAAAAGAAAAAAGTTATTTTAAATTATTTTCCCTGTAAATTTAATTCAGAGCTCTATTAAAGTCATTTAAAATGACCAGTGACGGTTTATTCTTTAATCTGACTAAAATGTAGTCTTTTGCTCTGACTCTCACTCGCATTCAGCTTCTTCTCTCATCATGAAGTGAGGTAGCTGTAGCGGACTGGAGAAATACAAAGGTAGATATGGGATCAGGCAAAGGTTTGACTGCTTACATGTCACACACAGAAGCAGGTTAGGTGCTGTCTTTTAGAGCTGTTGTATTAAAATTAAATTATTATTAAAACTGCACTGACTGAACTACTCCCTGTATGAAAAAGTTTGATTGCTTAGAAAGAAATGTGTATAAAAGTCTGAATTGATTATTCAAGTCACTGCCTTATGCCCTCTAGCTTGTAAAGCCGGGCTTTTGTTGATATGCCAAAATTGAAAGGTTTGGGGGGGTTTTTCATTTGTTTTTTTTTCTGTATAACGTCCGTAGTGTAACCATGAGGTGGCTAAATGTTTGTCTCTTTATTGTTGAAGACTTTGAAGATTGTATAGTATGTTCACTTGTTGTATAGGCTGAATAAAAATGCTATGAAATTCAGTTTGTGTGCAACCTTCTTATCATATACAGTGCTGTGAAAAAGCATTCTCCTCCTTCCTGATTTCTTTTTTTTTATATTTGTCACACGTGTTAGATCGTCAAACTAATTTTAACATTAGACAAAATAACCTGAGAAAATACAAACGTTTTTTGTTAAGTTAAGAAATAACTGATTAACCACTTTTTTTTTTTAAAGCTGACTTCAATTTCATTATCCACACTCAGGCCTGATTACTGCAAGACCTGCCGAATCAAGACATTACTACCATAGAAGCTGTCTGACAAAGCGAAGCAGGCTAAAAGATCTCAAAAAGCAACATGCCATGAGCAACTGAGAAGCAATGTCACTGACACCTATCAGGGTGGAAAGGGTTACAGAGCCATTTCTTAGGCTTTGGGACTAAAGTGAAACACGATGAGAGCCGTTATCCACAAATGGAGAGACCTTTCCAAATGTGGCCGGCCTATCAAAATTACTCCCGAGAGCCCATCAACGACTCATCCAGGAGGTCATAGAAGAACCCAGGAAAAGATCCAAAGAACTGAAGGCCTCATTTGCCTCAGTTAAGGTCAAAGTTCACGATTCAACAATAATAAAGAGACTGGGCAAAAATGACATTCATGCGAGAGTTCGAAGACAAAACGAACACAAGAAACCAAATTATTCTGTGGACTGAGAAACAATTTTTGGATGGTTAATCTGGCATAACGCTAACAACATTTCCTAAAAAGAACATCATACTAATAGTGAAATGTGGTGGTGTTGATAGTGTGATGGTCTTGGGCTGCTTTCCTGCTTTAGGACCTGGATGGCTTGCTGTAACTGACGGAACCATAAATTCTGCTTGTTACCAAAAAATCCTGAAGGAGAATGTCCGGCCATCGGCTTGTCCCAATACTTGGGTTATGCAGCAGTACAATGCTCTGAAACACACCAGCCTGAAACAGGTCATTCATGTCCCAGCCCTCCATTGTGGCTGAAATAAAACTATTCTGCAAAAAGGAGTGAGCCAAAATTCCTCCACAGCGACGAGTAAAAATCTTTTTGCAGTTCTTACTGCCAAGGGTGGCAAACCAGTTCCTAGGTTTATGGGGCTTTTTCACCCAGGGACAGCTAGGTTTTTTTCCCCCCCTACTAAATGAAATCTTCATTTAAAAACTGCATTTATGTTTACTGTGGTCATCTTTGTATAATTTTTACATTCAAAATCAGAAATCAGGAAGGGGTCAAAAACCTTTTCACAGCACTCTACAACCTCAAACTAAAAAATGTGACACTGAAGACGAAAGAAAAACGAGACAATTGCAACACTACATGGATTTATTTCAGTCAGCAAAACACATTTTGAACAGTAAGTAGAACTAATCATCCATTATTTGATCACTTTTCAGAGTGGAAGCTGTTTCTTCTTAAAGCTTGAGCTCTTTGATCATCGGCTGCCCTCGCAGGCCCAGGAGGAGGTTGTTTGCCGCCAGGGAAGACATGGCATCACGGGTAGTATAGGAGGCACTCGCAATATGGGGTAGAATCACTGCAGTAAGAGAAAATATTAAAACCAAATGATCGGCAGAGAGGACCAAGTGTGGTTTAAAAATCAGTTCAAAGTAACAGAATGCTCACCACAGTTTTTGAGCGTAAACAGTGGGTGGTTGGTTGGCAGCGGCTCGGGAACAGTGACATCCAATCCAGCCCCTGCGATCTGCCCTGTGGACAGAGCTTCATACAGGTCTTCCTGGTTCACCACCCCGCCTCTGCACAACAGCAAAATCACAATTATAGACACAAAGGGTAGAATCTTTGCTGCTGATTGCCTACTGTATATATCAATTTTTCCAGATGCACGTCACTGAGAAGTTAAATGATTAGTCATTCTAATTTTCTATTAGTCAACTAAGCAGCTGTGGAGGTCATTTTGTGAAACTGCGAGCAATTCTAATATCTCAAATATGAATATTTGGATTTGAGCAAACACATTGGCATTTTGTTTATTAAAGGGTGATCGGTAAAGGCAAATAACCTGTTAAACTGCAGGTTAATCAGTCATTAATGAGCACAACACTCTCAGACCAGTCTTGGGGTCTTGAGTCATGCATGTATCAGGTAGGGGTACCTGCTCGTGTTGATAAAGATGGAAGTCTTTTTCATCTTGGAGAAGAGGTTCTTATTGCAGATCTCCTTTGTCTCGGGTGTTAGAGCACAGCACACGGCCAGGAAATCTGACTGCTTTGCCAGCTCATCAAAAGAGACTAGAACAGGATAAAGTGCAAGTTTATTAAAAATAAACTGAAAACTAAAACAAGGTCTACTTTGTTTTTGAGCTTTTTAGCTGGTAGGAATGAGATGAAAATCTAAACTAGGTGCACTAATAGCACTTTTAATATCGCATTAATGTTGTGGGTGGTTCTTAGGACTTCAAGAAAGACTTAGGAAAAGTCAAAAGGTTTTAAAAAGCCTTATCTTTTGACTTAAACCTGCCCCTGTTGACAGGGAATCTTTCGTGCACATATCATAGAGTAACATCTTGCTGGGTCCTCCTTACCATATTCTGCATCGATGGCACTCGCCAACTCAGGTCTGGGGTCCACATCTGTGTAGATAAACTTCTTTACTTTGAAAGGTGCCAGACGCTCAGCAATGGCCACACCTTGGAGTACAAGCGCACACTGTAAAAAGTGTGCGCTTCATAACTGACAGAAATGGCGATTTGACGATACGCTGATGTAAAGGTCGTGTTAGTGACGCGCTGCTTACCGATCCTGCCTAGTCCGAGAATACCCACAGTGCTGTTGGCCAGCTCATAACCACACAGCCACAGCGTTCTCCACGTGCCCCAGCCGCCACTGGCATCAGTGAGAGAAAGAGAGAGATGAAGTTATTTTGTACAATTTCCATTTGTGCGTGTAGGTTTTAGTAAATTTTCCACATATGTGTGATCGTATTTTGTATATGACAGTACGTCTTGGCCTCATGTGTGGCCTCTATGAGCCTCCTGGAGGTGGCAAGCAGCAGAGCTACCGTCAGCTCAGCAACAGCATCTGTCAGGACTTCAGGGGTATAACCTATGCGGATTCCTCTTTAGGGAAACATAAACATTGCATACAACGTTACATGAATATTTCACTGCTGTTTGGATGTCAAGAACCTTTTTTCCAGGGAAAATCATTCTCAGTAAAGGCATGAAAAGCTTTACAATGAAAACAAAAAGAGGGAACTCACCGTTTCTTCAGCTCATCCAAAGAGAGATGATCGAATCCCACTGACATCGTACTGAGGACCTTCAGGTTGGGACCTGCAGGAATACGTCACACATATAAAGACATGCAAGGCTGTTTGTTGCATTCAGGTTATTTGTCAAAGGCAATAAGCAGACCTGCAGCGTCCAACAGTTCTGCATCAATTTTTTCTGTCAGCGTGCAAAGCAGACCATCTACACCTTTGACCTTCTGAAGGAGCTCCTTCCTGGGCACCGGTATGTCGTCTGAGTCCCACAGCTCAAATTGCACCCTAGAGAAACAGAAATCAGATGACTGAAGATTTAAATCAAATCCAGTTTTCCTCTATCACCACCTAAAGGAAATGTACTGGTCAAAGGTGAAAAAACCTCCACACACATGAGCACAGGCTTCACATTTTTATACAGATAATGGCTCTTCTTAGAGATACATAATCTCAAACTACAGCACAGTGCTTTTGATATAAATCCTGGGATTTTAAGGTGCAGTGAAACGTTTGTGCAGCTCTATTTCTGGGGGAATACCCTTTAGACTATGTGCTTTATTTGACGAGACCTTAAGGCAAACATTAGCAGTCATGTTTGCTCAAAGTAAATGATGAACCTCTCAGACCAGATATTCAAACTGCTTAACGTGATCACCGTCAAATCAGCTGTGGCACACATCATGTAGCTACATTAAAATGCTCAAATTTGTTATTTTAAGTGACATAACAGGATACTAAAAAGAACCTCACTGTCCAGATTCCCGGAGGATCTTCAGGCCCTCAGGTGGGATCTGTCGTGTGACGTAGACGCGTGGCAGGGTTGACATCTCCCTCTGGATGTTGCTTGTTAGAGCCCCTCTGATGTTCAAAGGAGTAACGGCGATCTTCTGGAGCCGACGGAGTGCCATGCGACTGCACCACATTGCAGTGTAAGTGCGTGGGCAGAGTGTCCACAGTGTAGGATGAGTGAACTCTGGAGACTGTTGTGGGATTTGTGTGTGATTCTGGCTGCAGTTCAAGGGGGTGGCTCCTTTGTGAACTAACCAATATGATAAAAGGGTGGGAGTCTGAAGGTTTAAAAGGGGAAAAGTCTGAAGGTCTGAAGGTTCGAGATACTTATCCCTAGTTTTATCCCCCGTAGAGGAGCAAAAATCAGTTCAATTTGGTCTCTGATTATGGAACTAGAGGCTCTTTATATTCAAAACACCTAACTAACCACTATAACAAAGACAGTACCAGACTTGTGTTTTCCATCCAGAACTGGAGCGAGTTGTGGTGTAAATGTTTCACTTAGCTGGTGAACTTTGTTTCTTTAAACGGTGGGGGACCTGAACATTGTTTTTTATCCTCTGTTTTCACTGGCTGCGACCAGTTTTGATATCTCTCTTTTTCCAACCCGAGCCTCAAATGAAAAATAAAATACCCCTAACCCGTAAAATGGCTGGAGGAGGTATTGTCACACCTCAAATCCAAAGCGATAAAGCACACTGAATGATAGAGCAGACTCATCATCGACAAGGCTGATTTAAGATAAGGCAATCTTTTCTGACATGTTTCTGTTGTTTCTGTCCTGCTTTCAGTTGGGTGGACCTTAAAATCATTATTGTGTTACAGGTATTACTTTTGTGTTATTTTTCTTTTCTTCTATGAATAGAATGCATTGTTGTCACCAGATATATATACAATATACATCTGTGCGGTGCAAAAGTGTTAAGACACGCTTTATCACGTTATATTTTTGTACAGCCCTGTACTTAGTAACATTACACCTTTGAAAACAAAATGGTGAAATGTTATTCTTTAGAAAAATGTCATCCAAAATCTAGTAAATCAATCTAAATGTGTGTTATTTTCTCAACAAC
>VOQK01009328.1:11811-23748 GCA_015052645.1 Benitochromis conjunctus | reverse complement strand
CCCCCAAAGCTCCAAACAAAAAGAAAGGGCTTTCCAGGAGAGGAAACGGCCTCACAGAGAGGCCCAGCAGAGTGACCAAACTTTCAGACTTGGTTCAGATCTAACACGCGTCACAAGGCTGATGAGTAATAACATGAGCTTAATTTCTTCTCACTTCCACATTTGGAGCTACATGTGGCTGTTTCCAGCTGTCCTCTGCTGCCAAACACGCTGACAAGCATGGGAAAAAAGCCAGCGCTCACACAACGTCTACTTCCCAGTGTCTTCTGAAAAAGCTTTCTGAGTCCATCCACGATTCAACTTCTGCTCAACGCTTTCAGACAAACACCCCTCAGCTCGTTACAGATTCATATCATGTTCAGAAACAGCATAAGATAACACCAAATTATTATTATATAAATGCAGCTCAAAATTGACTTTTTATGGCTTAAATCTCACCACATTACAAATGAAAAAATCCATTCACATAAGATGAGAATCTGTGGATTCCCTCGAGGAAATCCCTCACAGCTCACAGAGCAGCACGTTGGTAGGTGGCTTTGATAGTGATAGCAAACTGATTAGTCCAGGACAGAGGAGAGAGCAGTGTATTCTACCTTTATCCACTCTCCTCTGACAGACCAGAAAACAAACAAAAACAGAACCATATTAAACTGCTCATGTTACTAAACGCTCACCATTTGCCCTTAATAAGCTGCCAGAGTCTGTGGGGGTTTGACATGTAAAGCCACCTCCTGACTCCGCCTTTAACCCTGGAAGACATTTTTTCTGTGATGTAAAGCACGCCTGACGAGATCACTCATTTCAATCAACTGAACTCTCAGTTCTGAATTGTTGCATTATGATCGTCGACATCCTGAGCTTTAACGCTTAAGTCAGTGCTTTTCATTATAAATCTAAACATACACTCTTTCCACTAGTATCTACTCGGTTCGGCTCGAGTCAGGATTTCCATTACAATAGAGTACCACCTAACGTTTGTGGGGTTGCTATAGCAACGTGGCCAAAAACCCGTGACTTTCATTTTTTGTAATGTGACAGGAACACCACATATAAGTAGCTGGTACCAGTTACTACCACCTAATGGAAAACCCTAAAAACCAAAGAGTGTTGAGTTGAGCTGAGTAGGCACGAGTCGAAAAGGCTTTTTATGACTGCCATCTACTAATATCTAGTTAACCACATATTAAAATATAGCTCTAAAAGCATAAAAGACTTACCCCATCTCCTCCTAAACAAGTGCACCAATCTGAACCAAACTGGAGCTCCGTGTAACCTCAGAAAACCATTTTTATTAATAACAACCACAGCTTGTGGTTGTGTTGGTGCACAGCTTACGGACTACATGCAATCTTGCATCAGCCAAAACAGTGATCAGACAGAGTTGATTTATATACTTGAAAGCATACATACTGCATACTTAAGCTTTGTCATAATGAATGTTTAAAAATGAAAAACACGATTGACATGAAATATCCAAATACTGGTCCTTAAACTCCTATAATTGTGGGGCTCTAGCTGAAAACCATTCACCAGCAGTACATGGCTTTAATGCGTACTAGTGGGTACTTCTGTATGCTCTCCAACGCCATCAACACACTGCCTGAACTTCAACCAGCCCCCTATGAAGAGTCTGAACTTTCCCTGACGTACTTCTTTTAAACAGAGTGGAGAAACATATCAAAAAAATTAGAGTAAGTTTTCTGAAAATTGTGTCAGCTCCCAATTTAAGAAAACACACACACACACACACACACACACACACACACACACACACACACACACACACACACACACACACACACACACACAAATATAAAATGGTATATATATATATATAAAATGAAAAACAAATGGGAAAAATCAATGACTTAGTTGCTGTCTGCAAGCGGGTGTAAACAATTATGTCAGACATTTATGTGGATTTACACCTGATTGTTGAGGATTAGCTTGTCCTGACTACTGCTGCACACCTGGCTAAATTCTGTACAGCAGATTAATATAACAGGGGAAGGCTGTCCTAGACTGTCTCTAATGCTTACACTTTCCTGGTTTAGGCACGCAAGATCCCCCAATGCTCAAACACAAACTTATTACGCTAATAGCATCTTTTTACTCATAGCAAATTGCGCTGTGTATTTTGAAAAATAAAGGGGCTTTAGAATGTAATAAGCTGCGGTGGAAGTAATGTGCATTATTTACATTGCACAGAAGAAAACACACTCTTAATCTTGGAGTGATTTGCTTTAGTTGGGTGTTTCTCAATTGCCACTCTACATGGTGATTTTATGATAATGATATGGTAATGGGGGGACTCAGCACCGCGGACAGCTCCCAAGTATCGCTCCGCCCCCTTCCACCCGCTACGTGAGCGCGTGGCGACCAATCACTGCGTCCGCCTCAGTTCAGCTCTGGATACAACAGAGGGAGCTTCAAAGAGCCCCTTCACCCACAGAGGAGAGGACCGCTCCGGGTGTAATGCGTAGCTGGGCTTTGCCTTCTTCTTGGATGGGATAAAACCTACCGTTCAAATTTAAACGCTCATTGTGTGTGTGTGCGCGCACGCGCGTGCGAGAGAGAGAGTGTGTGTGTGTATGTTCCGCGAGGACCTGGAAATGCTCTTCTAGCGCGAGCGCGGATGACATTATCGCCCGCGTTTTTTCCTCCCCCTGCGCATATATTCCCAACTTGGAGCCTCCCGGACGCCGAGCAAGTTTTTGTTTTTGTCTTTCCTTGAATTGCGTTTGAGCCGTGTAGCTGGAAGCCCAGAAAGCAGCGCAGGACAAGATGGGGAGCGAAAAGTACTTGCCGGAGCTCATGGCAGAGAAGGACACGCTGGATCCGTCTTTTCAGCACTCCCTGCGGCTACTGGATCAAGGTAAGCGTCCGTGGATACACACTGAAATAAACACTTGAGCTGCGTGACAAATGTTTAGTAGGAACGTTTAGTTTTTAACGTTTGGTCTCCACTCTACACGACATCACCAGTCCGCCCACTTTTGAGTTAAAAATAAGAGGTACTTACAAATTTTCCCTTGGTCACACTTGCACAGCGAGGTGCTTTTTAGCAACAGGGCTGTTGTTGCCAAGTTTTCATGCTCACACGCTGCTTTAACCTCTAGTAGTGTCGAAAATACGGCAGGAGAGACTAAACACTGCACCTCCACACCTCACAGGTTAACAACTTTAAATTGGCCAAGCCTTGGTGTGAATGATGACATTTCAGCTCGTCTTAATTAGCTTGTAATTAGTGGATTTGATATGCGGGGAAAATGCCGGCAAAGTGAATATCTGAATATACAAGCCTATATATATATATATATTTCTTTTTCTGATGGCATACCGTGAAATGTTTGTCTGCAGTCCGTGAAAGGAACGGAATGACACCTCAGTTTACAGGCTGCCCTCATCTCTATCCCCGTGCTGACATGTGTGAGCTGTGGTGCCAGCGCAGGAATAATCGCTCTTTATTCAGATAGAAGTGTTTCCCGCTTTGAAGACACGGACGTGACTGAAATGGAGTGTGTGTGTGTGTGTGTGTGTGTGTGGATGGAGCGGCAGAAGCGCTCGCATGCAGACGCTTTAATTAATCCGTTGCACAGGGTCCTGCTTTGAAGCTGTCGGGTTTTTCCCCCCTTTTTTTTCTCTTGCAAACACTTTCTCGAGACTCCTGAGCTCTAAGGACTGCGCTTTTACAGCAGCCAAGTGCATCCTTCAAGCAGCACTCACGGGCTGTTGGTGGCTTTACAGGTAACAGACAAGACAAGGAGCACGGGTGTGTAAGCAGTCCTTCTGCGCTGTAACTAATTCTGTTGAAGCCCAGCTCTTTTTATGCCGACAGCTGTGTCTGTTCTACTCGCTGTCTCGCAAACTTGGAGGATCTCAGGGTTTAAACGGTTCGCGAGGGCTCAGAGCAAAGCCAGGCACGAATCAAGTTTAATGGTGTTCAGATGCTGGAGTTTGCCATAGTTACAATCAGGTTACAGGTGATTTTGAATCCTGATTGTTTGAGCGAATATATAAGAACATGTAAATGGATCTACCTTTCATATTTAATTGGAAATGACAGGAAAAAGAAAATCAGGAAAGCAGTTAAAGGGTGGACCCTTAATTTAAAATAGGCTTTAATTTAAAATGTACTTACTTATATTGAGTTTTCTGTCTGTTTTGTACACCTAGTGAGGAGTATAGTTGTGCATTTGAGCTTTCACTTTTGCTTTCAAATGTCTAAATATGTGCTGTTCCCCTGGCTGTTTTAGTTGTGTTGAGGACAGAGATTGATTAGTGTAGAGGTGCAGTGCAGCTCCCAGTGTTTGCGTGTCCGAGAACCGTGTAAAGGTTGAGCTGTTAATGGGCCACCACGACTGAGATGACCATTGTTCATATTGTGTGTCTCTTAACACACAATGTAAACACTTAGTTTAATATAGGTCCTTTATGTCAACATTTTCTGACTGTATGTACTATAACGTTTACTGAATTGAGGTTGTTTAATGGGTATCTAACTTACAATTGGAGGTGTCAAGTTCTTGACTTGCCCTTAAGTATGGCACATCCAAAATAAAGAACTCGGATGGTATTAACTCGAGGTCAACTAACTTTCCTTTAGGTCAGTTTGCTTACATTTTTTTGGAGTGAATTGCAATAAAAACATGATGGTTTTATGTAAAAGTCAGTTGCTCAAAAAAGTAACCTCAACCTAAAGCATCTTTATGTTAACTTAAATCCACCGTTTGCAACCTTATTTTAAGATGAATAAACTCAGAAAATGGCCTTTGAACGATCTAGATTTTTAGCTTCAGGTAAACTTGTGTGTGTACGTGACGACTTAAGGGACGGAGAGCTCCCTTTTTGTTATACTACACTACAACATCACTAAATGTGTTAAATATCCCATGTCCCATTAACAGTGCAATGAGTCTTTGCACCTTGTTTTTCTATGTACATTTTCACGATGACAGAAGTTACACAGAAACATGAAGCGGTTATACTTCTATTAAACTCCCATACATGCTCCTAAATTTTTAAAAATATAGATAGCAAAGTGTAAAATGCAAGTATTTGATTGACTTTCTGTTATATCAAGGTTTTGCACAATATTATAAATAAAACTAATCCACTGCTCGTTTATGATCAGAGTCAGTCATACTATGAGCCTGCTCTGGCTCGCAACCTGCTGATGAAAGCGACTGGTTTAAAAGTGTGGCACATTCTTTACTGGAATGCAGACAATGAAAAAATGCAAGAGCCAAGAGGCTTTGATCTCCTCTTTTATATATAGTGAAATGTAAACAGAAGTGGCTCTAGACTTACAGAGTGACTGTGTTCAGTCTGTATATTTTGTAGTAATCGATGTAATGGCCTCACAATATCAACTCTTGGGTCTTATTTGAAAGAGCAGCATTTTTCATTGAGCTGATTCATGTACAGTAAGGTAAATTCATTCCACTCAGTAAGGCAGATAAGCCTTTGTTTCACTCAGCACTTTTGGTTATCAGCTCCTCTTTAGATCTAGGTTAGATTTTTTTTTCTAACAACACTCATTTCCCTCACGGATAGAGGGAAGATGGCAGCACAGAATCCTTAATGCTAGTTGAAAGACACTTAGCAGCCACTTCCGTGACAGACTCTCTCTCAAAGACCTTTATCCACATGGCAGGTCTTCTGTAGATTTCTAGCAAATATTAGCCTCTTACCAGAATGGAATAAAAGTGAGTGAATACTTAAAGTATGAGCCAGGATATGCCAAAAAAGAAATTAAAAATAAGAGTGTGAAGTAAAATATTGTACAACAAGTTCTTAATGTAATACTTCCAATAAAGTTAGTTGGCGATATTTCTGTCGAGGGCAAAGATTGCACTTGGACGCTGTTGCAGTGGCAGAATTAATCCGTGACATTTTATGAAGTAAGCGGTACTCTGCGGTGCACAAAATTTGGCCGAAACAGTCTGCCACAACTCCAAAACTGTAAATACTGTTATCTCTCTCTTACACAACAGATGGAGCACGATGCGGCTTAATAGAGCACTTCTTCTGCCATCTTGCTGATGAGTTCTGGACTTGATTATGCAATTGGCAGGGGATGCAGGGAACAGAGTCGGAGTAACTGGAGTTACTGCGTGCACACGGCGAATATGAGATTACTCCGGGTCTGGAGAGACTTCCATTCAGGAAAAATTAGGGGGGCATTGTATTGGAAGCTCGGGGACGGGGCGGACTGCTTTGATAAGTTTGAGCCATTCGCAAAGCTCCTCTCCCGCAAGGAGCGTATCTCTCCCCCCTGTGACAAGCCTCATACAGGCAGCAGCAGGCTCTTGGAGCTGGAGGAATATCTTAAGCCAAAATAAGAGACAAGCAGGACTAGCAGTCTGCCCGGAATGAAAAATGCTCAGCAGCATATTAATGAAGTGCTTCCAGGTACCAAAACACCTCATGTGGCAGGAAGTGCGTCTGTTATTAACATGAAATCAGGGGTGTAAAAAACTGTTATTTCCATTGTGCATTTAAGTAGTTGTTTTGAGAGCAAAAGTTCATCCAGGATCTTAGAAGCAAATCTTAAATTTCACATTATCAGTGGAATTCGACTTCGCTTCCACTCATATTTGATGTGATCCACAGTGTGCTTTGTTCCCCTTGGTGAACAAGGCTGTTATTGTTCTCTTCACTCAGTGGAGATGCAAATTGGAGAAATCTAGCAAGCCATGCTACTCGAAGCATCTAAGAGGTAACGTGCGGTAAAATAATAGATAAAGGTGGGACTGTTTGCTGACTTGGGGGAAATGAAACTGCTTTAAGCCGTGTGTGTCTGCACAGCGTGCAGAATGTTAGCAGAGCAGCAGCTCTGGTGCTCTGCGTGGGTCTGCACAGGAGGCGTTCAGGTGCAGTGTTCAGCTGTACATCACCGGCAGGTCTGGAAGCCGAGCTTACAGTCACTGTAGTTATACACACACAATGCAGGAAAATGAATTTAGAGTGTAAAAATAGGTTTTAGGAGCCACTGTTGCCAGACCCTGGTGTCTACAAGGGGAGAGGGGACTTGATGCAGTGTTGTATAGAATTCATGAAGTGTGATGCATTTGTTAATTCTTAATTGTGTGGTAGTGCAGAGAGAGTGGCAGCTACATATGTGCAAACAGGAGGAGAAGGAGGAACGCTGGGAAGCTTTCTCCAAGGGATCGCCACAGTTGATGGATCCAATGGATTTGGCACACATTTTTAGACAGGAGGCCGTCCTGGTGCAACCATCCTGGTTATCCGAGCTTGGGGCTGGCACTAGGAGTAGACTAGCTCCGAGGCTGGGTTTGTTTCCACCTGTTGTAAACCAGGAATTCCCACTGGATAGACGCAGCACAGGTCGGCTGAGGTCTGTTTGGCTTTGCTTGTGGTAGAAACCCTAGTTACAGCAAGCTTAGCATGTGAATATACACATATTATAAGGATTAATGAAATATTTTATAATCATTTCTCGAGAGTCAACAAATGGCCAAATCACATGACCGATTTAAAGACGACGTAGCAGCAAGACACAGTCTCACCAAGTCTCCGTTTCAACTTGTGCGGACCTCAATTTATATACGAGTTTTTAATCCTAACTGCGCAGTTCTGTGGATTTTATTGACAGTTTACCTTGCTGTCTATGTTGTGGACACGTCTTTCTGTAAATAACACAGAAGCTTTTGCGATATGTTATGATACTGTTAAACTATGTAAAATAATACATATAAAAGCACAAAAATGCTCTGAATCACCTTTGGTGTTATATTTTAGATCATCTCAACAGTTAATTTAGTATTTTTTTAGTTTGATACTGCAAAGCACAATTTGTGATTGGTCAGTACTACGGAAACTATAAAGCACGAGGTCCTAGAAATCCTCCCTTGTCTAAAATTCTACATATTAATAGTAATAATAATAGAAATGAGTTCAAACTTGATAACGAATTACCAGTCCTTGTCTTTTTAATAGCACAGTATCATCAGAGAAAAGGATCTTTGGCCGGACCTTTAATTACTTGTTTTTGATGGAGTAGAGAAAAGTGTTACAGATAGACGTCTTGAACCAAACACAAACAACAACACTCACAAAGAAAGTTACATAAAAGGAAAGAGGAAAAAAAAGAGGAAAACGTTAAGGACAGTCTTGTTGATAATGCTTTTGGAAATGTACGCTTTTTTTTTCTGCGTGTAGGTGTTACTCTACTCCTGATTAGCTCGTCGCTGTCAGCTCATTTTGTTTGGCTTTAAAGTGAGGTGGTAGACTATGTGACGAAAATGCGACAGATTCAAAGATTTTTCAGCTCTCGTTTGACGTCGCAGCCTCGATGCACGCTGATAAGCTACGTATTAAAAGGAGGTAAAGCTGACAGCCTTGATCACCTTGGAATCTTACTTTGAGTTGAATCACCCACCGTGGCATTTTTGCAATCCTCCACAATATCAGGCAGAGGATACAAACTTTTTGTGTACACCTTTGATTATTAAAGATCGTTGAAACAAAATTTGCTGTGCTTCAAAGGACAGACAGTCATGTTTTTGTGTGGGTTTCTAGTTGTAAACAAGTGTCTCCTTGCACCAGATGTATTCTGTTTGTTCAGGATGTGTCTGCAGAGCCGTGTGCAGCTCACTCTGAATCTTTCAGGACCTCTGGCCCAGTTTGGACATTGTAACCTCAGTCCCGCACATAAGATGCTTTTTTAATTGGATACTCCACAACGGGAGCCTGGCACAATGTTTGGATTACATTAACAGCCTCAGCTAGCTTACCCATCAAAAAAGAAGCCTAACTGCAACACACACACACGCACAAAACATCTGCACAAAATGAGCAGGTGTGGGAAATTAACCTTATTTCAGACATGATGCTCCTATTGTTAATTCATACATTTCCATGTCATCAGAAGAGCAGGGGGTATTTTTAGCCGTGCTTGATTTTGTGTCCTGAGTGAGAGCAGTCTGTGGGATAGAATGCCCAGAATGAACAGAAATAAGCTTTGGCATAGGATCAAAGGCAGAGATATCATTTTGTTGGGGAAACAGTACTTGATAGCGATAATGATCTGCGACTCTGTGGCGGGCCGACACGCTGAGGCACACAGCGAGGTGGAGGTGAAGCCGCAGCCACAGCACTGAATCTGTCTGAGGCCGGGACCTGACTGGTGATCTGACCCACAGATGTAGTGAACTCGCAAGTGAACTGTAGGAGAGCAGAAAAGCAGCGCTCCAGAAACTGGCTTTGCATACAGACGAGTCTGCTGAGCGTTGCCGTGGCTGAGGGCTGTTTGCGGAGCGCCGTCTCCTGCTTCGCAGCAGCTCCCACTGGAACCCAGGGGTGAAATGTAGGCCAGGACGAACGCAGGCACACCCCGGCTATTTCTAAGAGCTGCTTGTTTGCAGGCGTGACGAATCACATGGCTTCCATGATTTCTCCGCTAATGGGAAATGCATGTTCTCGCTCATTAGGGCAGCAGTAATGAGCCGACGAGACTGCGCTTTTGCTCTTTTCTCACTTCGGCGCTGCACCTGATAAGCTTTAAGACAGTTAAAATGTAAAACCTGGAATATGTTGCTCAAGTTATTGAGTCATGCTGCTGCATGTAAACAAACATAGTTGTCAATTAGAATGGTAAATAGACTGCATTCATATAACACTTTTCTGAGCGATTAAAGCACTTTACACTGCAAGACACATTCAACCATTACAGTGCTTTTACTATCACTTACATTCACACACTGATAGCACACTGAAGACACTCTACACAAAAATAACCCATATTCTGCCCTAAGGTATGTCTATTGTACCTTTTAGAGGGGTACTTATTTTAACAAGCTGTCCCTTTACAAAGGGGTGACACATGGGTACCTATTCAGGTAATTTATTGAGTTGGACAGGTATGTATGCGGCCTTTCTAACTTTACTGACTCCTCAAAGCTTTATTTTGTATCTGAACCCACAAATGGTTTGGGGAATACGTAACCTAACATGTACATCAGAACAAATCTTAAATGCGAAGAGTAAAATTTTTGTCCTTGGGACGAAACAGACTGTTTCCTGGTGTTGTAAAGGATACATACTTTCACTTCTAGGTGCAAATATGTGTCTTTTACTGGCTGGGAACCTTTTGGACCTCTAAAACGGTGCACATAGTTACCTTAAGGTCCAATAATTGTTTGTGTCGTTATTTTATTCAATCAATATTCATGATGATTATTCCTGTAGGTGCAGAAATAGATTTTTCCTGCATCCTTATCTCTGAGAGAGTATACGACGTTTAAGTGTGCAACAAAATGTGTCCATTTTAGAATTCATAACAATACGTGTTTGCTTCACAATGCAAAATTTCAATTAGCAACCCGCCGTTTTTAATCCACCTTTAATACATATAGCTTCTTTGTTGCATTCATGAGGAAGACTGATAGATATTGATGTGTTTTTATTAAGCCCATATTTATCAAACCCTGTTTTATTCTCAGTCACCTACTGATGTATATGTGGAATTAGATTTTGTGTTCCAACAATGTAGGCGTCTTTTTCCCTCTTTGAAGCTAGACTTTGTGAGTTTTGAAAGAAGAAAAACACAATGTTTGACTAACAAATAAAAAAACTCAGAAGCAATAAAGCACACTCCTGTGGGAGGACCCTCACTACCAGAGAAAACCCAGCAGGCAATGCAACACCAATATTAAAGACAGATACAGAGTGAAACTTGTTAGAATGTATTAAATGCTTTTTATCTACTTTAAAATTAGTAAAACCTTAAAATCTAAAAGTAAAGTTAGTATTTTACCTGATTTGGCCACAGACACAAATCAGGTGATGATCCTGATAGTAAACCTTTAAATCCTTATAATGAGCCAAAAGTTGCAAAGAAGCATCAATATATGTATCGGTTTTTGGCCTGGTGCACACAGTTAAGGCCCATCTCTTTAGTATTACGTATGGATGGCTGTTAGAAAATGTGTCCATTTTAAAATTCACAGCAGTACATGTAAATGTATACGTCACAATGTTAAAATTCCATTAGCAGCTTTTAATTTAAGTGACTAAACTTAAATTGTGTTATTTGTTATAAATATCTTCTTTGTTTAATTCATAAGAAAGGCTGGTAGAAGTTGATGTGTTTTCATTAAGCACATATTTACACAGGGCTCCTTTATTCTCAGCCACGTGCTGGTGCACATGTGGAATTGAGTTTTTTATTCCATAGATGTGGGCGTATATTTGGTCTTTAAAGCTAGGCTTTGTGAGTTTTCAAAGGAGAAATAACACATTGTTTGACTAACAAATACAAAGTATAACTCATGAGCTATAAAGCACACTCCTACGCAATTATAAATGACTGTATGAAGGAGAGCTGCTCATTAGCTGTTTTTCATACAAGAAATTTACCAGAAAAACTAAAAACTTCATATATTTAATAGTTTGACAATTCTCACAGCCCACGCAATTTTATTAAATTATTGCGATATTACAATTTATGGTACTATTACAAATATGCTACAAAGATGTACTTTCTACAGCTTAAGAACACACACATGTAAATTTTATTATTGTATAAAAAATATACATATGTGTATACCCCCCACGAAGGCGTAAAGAATGGTTGCCTTAAGATCCCTTCAACATATGGCGTAGAGGAGCTACTGATTAAACCACTTCCTATTACATAATAATATTAATAATAATTATTATATATGTCATTAAAGGCCTTGAAGAAAACCATGTGTTGAACAAATATGTGTAATGACAAAGGAATTGCTTAAAGCGATGAACCCAAAGAGAAACGTCATTTCTCTGTAGTTTCCTTTATGGGACGTTTTAGTGGCTTTCAGCTCACTGTTTTGGTTTTACAGTGTACCACATGTGTACCGATGTGCCAGTTATAATCCATACTCCATTTGCCATTTTCAGTATAATCCCACCATAAACTACAAGGTAAGA
>VOQK01009327.1:8595-20475 GCA_015052645.1 Benitochromis conjunctus | reverse complement strand
GTTTTCCAAACTCAAATTTGTTTCAGTTTTATTTTTAATTTGTTCAAAAGTTTAGATTGTATATTTATTTTCATTAACTAAAATGCTTTTAATTTACTTTTAAATAACTATAATAACCCTGGCCATGGGTGTAGAGTTATGTTTTTATTTTGCACATACCACTCATGATTTATGTTACCACAGTGAACCAAGACACGTACCAGGTCTGCTCTGCAGTTGCGACAGGCCACTTGTGGCGACACCGGTGTGCTGTAGTGTTGTCACGGCGCGGAAAAGACTCCAGGTGACTGATGATCGGATAGGGGATCATAATGATCAAGGCCAGCACCCACGTGGCAGCAATCACCCGATAGGCATGCGAACGGGTCTGCCATACCCGGGACTTCAGGGGGTTACAGATGGCGCTATAGCGCTCAATTGCTATGGCAACCAGGCTAAAAGTGGAGATGCTTACGGATATGCCTGTTGGAAAACAAAACAAAAAAGTAAAATACTGTGTGCTTGCTATCTTGTATCTAATGACATCTTTTATTGTACTGTATAAACTTTTATTACTGCTCAGTGCCAAAAAAGAGTTTGGACCCATAATAAAAAAAACAACACAAAGCAAGTAGGCTATTATCTGCAATCATAAAAAAAAAAGCTGCACTCGGTGGAGACGTGTTTGCAAATGAATATAGTGTGAGGTGGAGACAGTTATCTGAATTCTGTGGTAGAGGAAATCATGCTGGCCTGAGCCACAGATTTCATCTGCCATCCCTGTAGTGACAGGGCAAGACGGGAAATTACTCTTCACCTCTCTTATCCATGTCTTCAGCGAGAATACACAATACAGAGTGAGTGTGTGTGCGTGTCAGAGAGAGGGAGCAAGAGACCCTTAGGTGCACTATGGTTACATACGAAGGAAGCTTTAGAGCATCCCCCAAGGAAGCAGGAGACAATCCACCAATAGTCTCCCTTAGGGTCTCTGTACTTTTCTTCAGTGCGCCTTAATAATGGCTCTTCTATCATAAGCCCTGTGCTTTACATGAGCCTTCTTTTCTTTTTAAAATAATTCTGGGCAGAAAAGCACTCCTGGTCTTGTCCGTTTTATTTATTTATTTTACATATTTTAATAATAATAATTGTACTGAAATTTCCTACATTGTTAATTTAACTGAGGACATAAAAATGTTTTGTCCTCTCTTTTTCCAGGTATCTGCATTACAGTACATTAATTAACTACTTAAATGAAATAAGCAAGCATATTACAGACCGAATTAAAGACTAAAGCTTACCTTCATCTCATCCCCCCTTCAAGTGATTTTAAGAGGCCATTCTGTAGAAAATATACACTTAAAAATGATGCTTAACTCTTTCCACTCCCAGTGCCTGGACAATGTTTCTGCTATTTGTGCAAACGCAATTTTTCAATGGTTGCCAGGGGCGGCACATTCACTCATTAAAATGTGGTTCATTTACTCTATGTAGCAACCAATTTGGTGGAGATGCAGTTGAGAATTCAGGTTCAGTAGCCTCAGTCTAATGTTGATATTTCATCATCACATTTCATCTTTAAAGATGTAAAACCACTGTAGTTTGTGCTGTAGTTTTTTTTTATTGTTTCAGTTTGGGTTCATGAAGACTTTTTTGTTTTTTTTTAAAGATGCTCTCAAGTGTTTCTTGTCTGTAGAAAGCTCTCGCCTCACAGTTGTGGAGCTGTTTATGAAGTGGGGGTTGGTGCAACGGTGGGAATGTCAATAAAAGGATTCAGACTGAGGGGGTTAGAGGCACATCATCCTCATTATAAGCAAGACAGAGAATATGTGCCACTTGTGTTAGCTGAAGGTCAAAAGGTGAGGGATCCTAACCCTCTGACTGCTATTGTTTTGCATTGTTTTCACAGATTTGATTAAGGTTATGTGAAGTACAGGATTAGAAAGCAACAGGAAAACTATAGTCCTGTTGCTATAGTCCATATAGTCCAACTATATTCCAGTCCATTTATGACATTTTCGAAGCTCAAATAGTCTATAGGCTTTCTACAGTTTAAAATAATGCCATTGTACCGGCTACCAGCTGATTGTGAGAGTAACCTGGAAAGCCCAAGGATCTGGACAGAGTCCAACTAATTTACAAAAAAGCTAGAAAAATAATTCCCTAGTGAGCTGAACAATTTATCTCTTTATAATCTGCGGACAAATGTCTGATGAAGAAGGGATAAGAACAGTGTCCAGGCAAGGATGACTGTGGCTTATAGTAAGTGCCATAATTGGAGAAAATAGTGTGCTTTAATTCATCCTTATCCTTTATTCAGCAGATGGCTGAATAAAGGATAAGGATGCCCCTGAGCCTGGTTTGGCTCCAGGTTTCTTCCTGTTAAAAGGGAGTTTTTCCTTCCCACTGCTGCCAATGTACTTGCTCATAAGGACCGTCTGATTGTTGGGGTTTTTCCACATCATATGGTCTTTACCTTACATTATTTAGTGCCTTGAGGTGACTGTATTGTGATTTAGTGCCATAAAAATTGAATTGAATTGAACTGAAATTTAATATTTACACAATGCTTGCTAACAAATGAGAGCGTCAGCTTTTAGCATTGTAATTATCTGTGACCTACTGTCGCTGATTTAGATTTTATATATCATAAATTCATTTATATAATTCATATATTATTAATATTTGAATGAATTCAGATATTGTCAGTTCTTCTTATAAGTTCTTGTAAATATGAGATGGAAAGTGACAGCCATTAGTCTGTAGTGAACTCTAAATTTGCAGATATATTTGCAAAAATTTGGAGCAAAGTTGCTGAAAGTTGCTTCACATTCTTTAGTTTCATGGCATTTTGATCATTTGCTGTCCTCACCACAAGCTTGAACTTTAACACTGTTTAACACTGAAAATTATTCCCATACAGGCTCCCTGAAGAAATTCCCATTGGTAGAGACATTTTTAACCTCCATCAGAAGGTGTCTGACCTCTCATCTTATTGCAAACCACCGATGTGCAACTGTGCTGCTTAAAATTCAATTGAATCAGATTTATACAGCATTTCATAGCAGTTCTTCTGCATCAGCTAAAAAGATTATCACCAACACTGTACCAAAGACATTTGTACATATATAATCGTTATTTTAAAAGAACAGCTATATTTTCAGTATATGTCTATATATGTCTTTACCATAGGGAAACCTAAGATTTATGCTACACATAGGTTAAAATGAACTAAATTCCTAAAATGTAAAAAGGTAGCTTCCAAATAAATCTTGTGGAGAAATCTGAGGCTTACTCTGGATTTATTTCACATCTTTTACAGTACAGGGCTAAAAGGAGGAGAAGCAAATAAGTGATTTGGGACCCCGTCCTTCACCACGCCCCTGTTTTCTCACCCATGAGGTAGGTGACTATCTTGCACATAGCAGCTCCAAAGATGAAATCCTTAAGGATGCTGGGGATGAGGTTGAACGGCATGCAGAAGATGGCCATCATCAGGTCACTGACGGCGAGAGACAGCAAGAAGGTGTTGGTCACGGTGCGCATGCGCTTGTTGACCGTTAGAACAACAATGATCAGCAGGTTTCCGAATACACTCAGGAAGAAGATCAGCGAATAGAGCAGGATCCGAAGTGTGTGGTCTTCATCTGGTAACAAACAGAGGAAGAACAGAGGGAATAATAGAGTACTAACATGCTTATCTGTTTTCATTCAGTGGTGTGCTCGTCACTTTTTACCTTCATAAAGCTGTTTTGTTCTGGGTGTGTTTATTAAGTTGTAAAAGCTAACGAGTGAACAGGGTCTTATCGGCTTACATTTGTCTCTAAAAGGTGGAACGTGTGATTGTGCATCCAACAGCAGTACAGTTTGGAGTAGCAGTATCATGTTGTAACTGTTAAAATATGATGTAATGCTTTGCACAGTTTTTATTACGTTTAAACTGCGCTGGTTTTTTCATAAAATGTTAGATGCTATTAAGCGACAATATGCCACGGCCACAATGAGGGACATTACAGCATTGGTGACTCTGTGTCCAAACTGTTATGGTGTGAAAAGTGTCCTAACAGTTCAATTGATCCCCCAGCTGAAAATTTGCGCGTGGCACTGCTCTGTTTCCTGTCTATAAACACTGTGTTGGCCAAACATTGTTGTGGTCCAAGAGCATCAGCAGCAACAGAGGGGACCTTGTTTTCACATCCAGTAGTGGTCCCGTATGGTCTCTTACAAATCATAAAATATTGAACATATTATCGATCACAAAATATAAGAGACACTGTTTGTCAGCATCTCTTGTATTTTGTTTTGAGATAAACTTTGTGTCTGTTTATTGTCTTGGTTATGTTCTTCTGTTTTTTGTTCTCCTCTTGTTCACATTTCCCCAACTTGCCCTCAGCATATAGTTCCTGTGCTGCATTTGTCCTTTGTCAGAGTGTCTGTTTGGCCTCATTTGTGTGCTTCCCGTTGTTCCTAGAGTTTGTGGATTTTGCTTATTTTGTTTTGTGGACTGTGGACTCTGACCTAATCAAAGGTAAGCTTTTGTTTATCCTGTCTTCCCTGGTTTCTTTTGGCCCACTTTTGGCATAACCATAAAAAGTATTGCAATGAAACAAAAAAAATTAAATAGGTTTACCCTTCAGTTTTAAGCAATATAAGACAATGTGTATCTACAGAGTGATGGGTGATTGAGTAAAAATGTAGTGTTGTCAATAATAAGGTTGTGGGTATGGTTCAAACTTGCAGGATCTGGACACTGGAATATTTGACTGGTTTTCCTGATAGCTTTTGAAAGTTTTTGGCATTCTGCTTAACCCTTAAGAATACTCAGGGGCACTTTGCAAGGTTTGGAAGAACTTTCAAGGATTTCCAAGTAGGCTTAAGGGTCATACAAAGATTCAGCCAAACAAGTTTCCACTTCGGACTTCGGACGGACTTCAAATGGTGCAACTGCATAAACATAATAGACAGTTATGTTAGGAAAAAGGACTAGAGGTGGATGCACCTTCTTATTAGTTTCAATATTTCAGCTTTGCTTTAAAAATTCACTTCACACTGCCTCATGAAAAATCCTGTGAGCTAGGATTCTCCCATCAGGCGGTGGACTCTCTCCTGATACCACTGGCAAGATAAATGACCCTATTTAAGTCGAGAGGAGCTGACTGTGTTGAACTTGGCTTTTAGATAGACAGAGAGAAAAAGGGAAGGGCTTAGAGAAGAGAAAGTGAAATCAAAAGCCCTGAAGATGTTATTGTAATTTGATTACAGCTGTCGGTTTTCCCGATGGTTGTTCAGGGCAAATATCTGCGGAGTCATAGGTGTAACACAACTTTTCATTTGGAACCTCTTTTTTTTTTAAATCCTCGATTTTGATGACAATGTCTTGACGGGACACTGAAATGCAAAATGCTTGCTGGGCAATCACTCCAATACAAATACAAAAAACACATACAAAGAGTCATAACAGATAACACTCGCTCGGTCTCTCCACCTACTATAGGTAGGTTTAAACGTTCCCAAAGTGGACTTTTAAAATACTTTCACTAATTCATTACTTCCAGCAACAGCTGCATCCCAAATAGCCAACAAATCTCTTCCCCTCTTTATCTGGAGAACATCTGGATGGCACTAAAACTGAAATGTTATAAAACCCATGATATGAGGCAAATTCATACACCTTAAAATTATGTCATCCTTTTAAATGATAAACCCTCTCAGTGCATGCAGATAGATAGTTACATTTTTTTTTCCAGGTTAGCAGGTAAAAGTCAGTATGAAATCATATTTACAGGATTACAATGACACTAAAACTATTGAGCGCATCCTTTCAAGCGATTTTTGTAAATTGAATAGCAGTCTTCAGGCTGCAGGAGCTCAGCGACAACCTCTGAAAAAATATTCAATTTATGTGTGATACAGTTAATATCGTTTGCTTTTCATTCCTTCATTGCCATTTCAACCAAGTTCCTCTAACACATTTGGAAGTTAGTATTTTCCTACCCCCAAAGCTGCAGTCTCAATCTTGCATAAAAATACTGTTAAATGTAAAACGTCACCTAAAGCTTCTCTGTGCCCTCAACCATCGGCAGCTTCACTGGATCATATCCTGTAAAGTCCATGTTAACGGCGTTCTCTCTTATCTTCACCTCGCCTCCCTTCTTAGACACAACACGCTTTTAAACAGGTTAGCTACTGTGTATGTATCCTGGGGATTAGAGGTACCCATGTGTGCTGAATCTTGAGGACACAAATCACATCGCACACATAAGCCCGAACTTCACTGACACAGTTGTGGAGGCATGTGCAGTCAAACACACTCAAGCCTTTAATCCCTGAAAATATACCACCGCAGTTCCTCAAAGGCACCGGTAAATTAGATTAACTAAAGCCTGCAAATATATATCAAGAGTGTCTGTGTCCTTGAAATCACCAAATTTATTGCTATTTCTTTCCGTCTTCTTTTTTTGTGTGTTAATTTTTTTTTATTATTCTTTTTTTACTCATTGCAGTGCCCTTTTTTAGTGAGGCCATGGTCATTGTGTTTTTGTCTTTAATTTAAATCTCCATGACTTTTAGATGTTTCTGTTTCAGAAGTCTTTTGCTGCTTTATTTCTCCATTGATTCCTTCTCCCTCTGCTCTCAGTTTAAGTTGAAAGCTTTTACTGTACAACAAAAAAAATCAAAACTAAAAAATCAGCAAAGCAGACACACGAAAATGTGGCTCCCATCTAGTTTGCCAAAGTGCATGGGGAAAAAACAAAACCTAGTGCTTGTGTTTCGAGCACTGTTTTATTTAAGAATCAGATGATCAGATGATGCCATCATTGATTAATATTTTCGTTGCTTTAAGGATATTCCTTAAGGATCACATCAGTGATTTCCAATACAAAAAGTAGGATTAACAACGCAACACAAAAAAACACCCAGAACCACATTTATTTGAAGTAATCCCAAACCTAACTCTTATTGACTTTTAGTAATCCACCTGGGATGTAAACATGTGTATTGTGCACAGCTGGCTGGGATAATCCAAGCTCCACTTATCTGCCTGCTTAACAGAAGGCGGCGTAATGTTCAGGTCGAGCTGTAAAATCTGAACATGGATACACAAGAGCTGACATGAAGTTAAAGAGGTACATTATTGGAATTGCTTTGGTACGCCAAAGCAATAAGAGCATATGCGCATATTTATAGTTCATAGATAAAAATAGGATCATGTCTTACCAAACTGATTTCGTGCTCTCGAATCCACCCATTCACTCAAATGTTCTTGTATCGCTTAGCTTGGTCAGCAAAAAGACAGTAAGCCAGTGAGTCATATGGTCTCTCTCTCTCTCTCTCTCTCTCTCTCACACACACACACACACACGCACGCACGCACGGACGCACGGATGCACGGACGCACGCACACATCTAATGACATGTGCCTCCACCATCTGTCTCACAAACTCCTATGCAAATAAAAAGCATTAAGCTCTAATATGGTGGGTGTGCTAATAACAGACGTGCAAACTGCAGCCACTGAAATTGTTACATTTGCATTGTGGGCGCAAAAGCAGAATGGAAATGCGGAGACACATGATTGGCAAGGAAGAGGAAGCAACACTCTCCTTCATTACTGTCTATCTCTCTTTCACCCTCTCTAGCTTAATGAAATATGTTACACTGGCTTCTGCCTAATCAAAGCCAATTAACTTTCCTGTGTGCTCACTGATAACTCCCTGAGCACATTTACCAGTTCCTTCAGGACAGTCTTCACAATAGCTGCTACTTGGCTCGTCAGTGTAGAATGGAGGCATTCTCAATATTTTACCTTTCTTTCACACGGGCCAAAAGGGAGCACTCTAATACTGCAGTCTTCTGTTTCACAGCCTCGCTGGGCTGATTAGTGCTGCAAAATGAAAATGCGGTGCTCAACGAGTCTGTTTAAATGCTAAAATTAATATTGATGTTACTTGAACTTCGGATAACAACTTCTTTTTAAGGTGGTGAACGTATTGCAAAACAGACTCATATATATACCCTAAAAGGTTGATTCTGTTCATCTGGACGTAGCGTTTTCAGTGGGAGAAACCTTTCATCACTCATCCAACTGACTTCTTCAGTCTCAGCTGACTGCAGGGTTCCCCAACCTTATTAACAGTACATTTGCACAATGACTGAAACTAGCACCACTGAATGAACAATGGCCTGGGAGGCCAGTTCCTTGATCTCACATCAGCTGATGACGATCAGTTTCTTGATCAGCATCATTAATGAGCAAATAAATTAAGCAGATGAACAGCGTGTGGTATGAAAGGCAAGTAAAGGAAACATAAGCATTGTTGAGCTTTGGAAAACGAAAGAAATATCACATAATGAACTCTGCAAGTCAAAAAACCTCCTCTGTAGAGGTGCTAGATATATTATACTTGGCCAGATGTGATTTATTACTGGTATAAAAAAAAATAGGGGTGAACCAACAGGCTGTATGGTCAGTGCATTTTTTATACAGTGAAATCTTCTTTTGTGAAAATGGGCCCATCTCTTGATTTAGCTCATTTACTCTATATGGTTAGCAATATTGGTAAAATATCTTAAATAAAGGTAAGAAACAAAATATTAGTTGATAAGACATGACGAAAGTGTTTCAGCACAGACTTTTCACAAACTATATTTTGAAAATATTGTAATATTGTAGCTTAGGTGGTGCAGGGTAACCCCCAAAGCACATTTTAATCACTCATTTCCTTCTGGTGACTTTTGCCTTCTTTCTCATTGCTGTTTCTTCCAGAAAACACAACAAATAAACTGAAATCTTAATGTAATTATATACTAGAATTCCCCTTGGTGTGGCTGTCAGAGAGAGTAAAGCGCCAAAGCTTTATGTTGCAATTTACATCTACGGTTATGTGTCCGCCGTCCAGTCAGATACACAGTGCGTCCTCGTTCCTTACTTTTTTGCATTTATCACTTTCATGTTTCAGCTCGTCAACCAGACTTTGGACAAGATTTTAAAAATGCTTTTCTTAAAATGATGATTTCACCTATTAAGGGTAAAAGTTATTCAAAACTGTCTGGCCCTGTGTGAAAAAGTAAATGCCCCCTAAATTTGATAACGTGTTGTGCCACTCTTGGGAGCAAGAATTGTAATCAGGTGTTTGCAATAACTGGCACTGAGTCATTCAGAAAACTGTGGAGGAATTTTTGCCCTTTTTTTTTTTCTGCAAATTGTTTTAATTCAGCCACATTGGATTTTCTGGTAGTGAGTAAAAATCCTGATTATATCAATTATGGCAAGCTGTCCTGAAGCAGCACAGCAGCCCCAGAACATCACACTACCACAACCATGTTTGACAGTTGTTAACATGTTTATTTTGTGAAATGCTTTATTAGTTTTCCGCCAGATGTAGCGTGACTCAAACCATCCGAAAAATCTTGCTTTTCTCTCGTCAGTCCACAAAATATTTTTCCAAAAGTCTTGGGGACCATCAAGATGGTTTTTGGCAAATGTGAGACGAGCCTTTGTGGTCTTTCTGGTCAGTGGAGATTTTCTCCTTGAGCCCATTTTAGCCCAGTCTCTTTCTTATTGTTGAATCATGAACTTTGACCTTAAATGGAGCAAGTGAGGCCTGCAGTTCTTTAGATGATGTTCTCGGTTCTTTTGTGATCTCCTGGATGAGTCATCAATGCACTCTTGGAGTAATTTGGTAGACCACTCCTGTTCACTACTGTTCCATGTTTTCTCCATTTGTGGATAATGGCTCTCACTGTGTTTGACTGGAGTTTCAAAGCCTTAGAAATGACTTTGTAATCCTTTCCAATGTCAACAAATGTTCACATTTTTTCCTTAGCTCTTCTTGAATTTCTCATGCTCATGGTATAATGTGCTGCTTTTTTTTTTTTCACACAGGGCCACATAACATTTTCCCCTAATAAATGGATTCATCAATTAAAAACAGCATTCTTGTAATATTAAAATTAGTTTGATCGTCTGAATCTACGTGGGAAATATAGGCAAACAAAAAAGAGAAAGAAATCAGGAAGGGGCTAACATTACCATGCCATTACCCTATATTTTTGTAAAAAGGCAAAATAGACTTTTTACTTGGGGAGATGGAGGAGGCGGGGGGGGGGTCTCTTTTCCCTTGGGAGACTTGAGAGAACAATTTTTTAAAAATGACAGCTTGGACCTCGGGAAGTTACACATTAGTCTGAATTTTTGTAATTATCAGCATATTTAAAATCTGGCCTGAAAATTTCCATCTGGTTTTCCTGTTATACAGCAGATAGGAAAAAAAATCATATCAGACACATACGAACAGACACAAACATAACGCAGAGGCCAGAGCTGCCACTGAGGCAGATCATGTGATGGTTAATGTTGCAGGAAATTACTCTATAGATAGGAAGTTATTACTGAAACCAACACTGACCATTTGGCAAGGCTTTGTTTGTACCCAGCTAAACCAAAAGTCTTTTCAGTTTAAAGAGCCAAATGACAGAAGGGAAGCCTGTAGCACATCCACGTCTGGCCACTGACGCTGACACACAGTCTGCTCTCTGTTTACAGACTGCAGGAAAAATCACTTTGTTTTAACTGCTGGAGGTTTTTTGCTTGCAATTATCCAAAAGAGGCCAAATATGCTACTTTAGATCATGTGTCATTTATTTCTTGTTCGGCTCCATTACCAGCACATATTGTTTCACTATGTCATAGAGAGATAGGTCTCTGAATTTGGGTAGATCACACAGAGTGCACGCAAGATGTGGGCACCATCGTTTGTTACACTTTTGTTTAACGCAGAACAAATCTGCAAATGATGTGCGACAGCATATCTAACATGTCATTAGTAAGAACTTACCAGCCATTAAAGTGCTGTTTAAACACTGCGAAGCAGGTGTTAACAAAAACACCTGTAACAATTCAAGTGAATAGTGAAGTAAGCCCTATCATTTAATATGTTATATTATGAACAAAAGAACAAGAGTTTGTATTTCGTTAATGAATATTAAAGGTTTCATATGTTTCTGGCAACCAGTAGTTATACAAGATAGTATAGACAATTAATTAACCCCACATTTCACCAGTCTCTTAAACATATGCAACACCCATCGTTTTAAATCCCAGTATGCCCTTGTGTTGCTGCTCCTGCAAGAGGAAAGCTGGCTCGTCTCCTGTTAGACCTAGGTATTGGTAAATGTCACAGCTAGTGGCTAATCCAGCAGGGTAAATGCCACCTAAGCCTTGTCACTAAGTCAACCCCCCCCCCCACACACACACCAACCGTACAGTTGATTGTGGCAACGAGCAAACCCATTTACTGCTGACTGACAGACTACAGCATGCAATCCACAGAGTCTCCCATCACAGCGGTCAGCATGCAGAACATTAGGTTTGCTGCTTGTCCCGCAGCGCAGGCATGTATTAAACACCTCAGCTCTCACAGGCACAGTGAGAAGCGAGGGTGTGAGCGACAGTAGATGGAGCGCTGAGAGAAGTGGTGGGAGAAAAAGAAGAAACGAAAGGAAAAATGGTTGCATTTTTGTACATTTTGCTTTGGGGTTTTTTTGTTTACTAGACACCTTTTGTTTTGCATAAACTGCTTTCTGAAAACAGATTTGAAATGGTGGTTTGCTCCTGGCACTGACAACAGACCCCTCTTTCATTCTTTTTCGTCATCCTCTCCAGAAATTGCCTCCCGCTGTTTGAGTGACAAATTATGCGGCGGTTTTCAGGGATCCTAGATAAAGTATAAACATTTTTATTGATTCTATTAATGAAAACCGAGCAACATGTGACAAGCTTCCTGTGAAGCCGCAGTAACTGAAGTCTACAGCAATGTTGTCGATCCATGTGCCGTGAAGCCCTTAGAGAATACGTACGTAGGTGTCTTTTTTTTTTTTTTACCTTCTTTTATCGCTTTTTGT
>VOQK01009323.1:63510-75678 GCA_015052645.1 Benitochromis conjunctus | reverse complement strand
AATAAACTTCACAAAAATGGGGGTTGTGGACATGAACATGTCTCTGAGGTTTAACAGGTGTCAAATCTGCAACAGATCTTGGGCTATGATGATGTAGATACATTTATGCTAACAGTTTATAGTTCAGACTCGGCACCATATTAAACATTAACATTAAACATGTGAACATGAATCTACAGCCACGGTTGTTCCTCTGCTTTGTTGTATTTAGGTATAAAATGCTCTTATCCTTGTAGGACTTTTTTCTTTACATGTGGCGCTACGATGCTCACTGTTTATAGTGCAAAGGTGACTGCGGATTAAACCGCAGGTAAGACTCCCAAACTTAAAGGTTACCCACAACAATGGCTTGAACTGTTTCCTAGCAATGTGCTAATAATTCTCACGGAGCAGGATTCACAATGCAGACCCAAAAATAGGAGTGGGGTAGTGCTCAATCCTGTGAAATCTTACACGCACACAGGAGGTGATTTCTCTTCTTTCTAAAATTCTTAAGGATTATGCATTAAAAACTTTTCTTTTCTTTTTCTTTGCATGTTGACAAATGATATGTAAAATAGAATGAGGATGTCCGTGCTGCTCCAGCTACCTTGCCGCAGCACAGCAGGAAACTCTTTATGGTATTATAGCTGTGTTTAGCAGTTCAGCTGTTTCATTCTCTGTGTGTAGCATTAAGGTCCGCAATATCCCCCCCACACACACACACAAGAATGCCAAAACCCCAGATATTGCAGGTACATGTTGTTTATCCGCATTCAATTTCTTTTCTTACTCAGATGAAAAATTGATGTAAAGTAACAGCAAGAACATGCGGTGCAGCATAGATAATAATACAGAAAAGGTCATTTTTAATTGGTTGAACTACTAAATGTTTATGTCGATCACTCTTCAGCGTAGCATATTTATCAATTTGTGTTCTTTCACGTCAAAGGTACAACATGTGAACTCGACATTGATGAGTGTGCTTCATCTCCCTGCAAGAATGGAGCCACTTGCATTGACCAGCCTGGTAATTACTTCTGCCACTGTGTGGCTCCATTTAAAGGTAATGAGCACTGAGGGAATGGGGACAAAATGCAAAGTTAATTAAATTCACATACTATTATTTTCACCTGTCTGAACTAACTTCACATGTCTCAACAAAATTAGTAAGTCTTTATTCGTAATCTGTCTTTAAATAAAAAAAAATATCTTGAACAAATAGGCAGGTATAAGCCACAGCTGATGCTTCCACCAGCCATGTGACATCTTCTCACATGTCCTAAGACTCTTTAACTTGGTGTTTGTTTGTTTTTTAACCCTAACCACAATATAACAACAAGCAAATTGCAAATAAATATGAGAAAACAGTGAAATAGGGCATGACCATGAGACTTTAAGCTCACCGTTGTTTTATGTTAACGCCATGCCACCTGCCCACTGAAACACTATAAAAAACTAATAACTGTTTTAACTTCATTGTAATTCTAACTTATTATTATACAAATGGCTCTAGATGATTTACACAATATTTATAAACCATTTGCAAATATTAGATACAACTTTACAATAACTTACAATAATTTGATGTGTTTACTAAAAAATTATTGGTAAAAATTAAGAATTAATTTAATTCAATTCAATTTTTATACAACGCCAAATCACAACAGCAGTCGCCTCAAGGCACTTTATAATGTAAGATAGATCCTACAATAATACATACAGAGAAAAACCCTGCAAACATATGACCCCCTATGAGCAAGCACTTTGGTGACAGTGGGAAGGAAAAACTCCCTTTTAACAGGAAGAAACCTCCGGCAGAAGCAGGCTCAGGGAGGGGCGGCCATCTGCAGCAACCGGTTGGGGTGAAAGAAGGAAGACAGGATAAAAGACATGCTGTGGAATTACAATTTCATTGTCTAGCAAACAAACAAAACAGTAAACTGAACTAAAATGTTGGTTAAAGTTTGAGAACTGTAGTCATTTTAATTAATCATATTATAATTTTACAAGTATTCAAGTATTCATACTTTTTAAAATTATTTTAATTTCTTACATTTTTTTACATTATATTTTACGCTGAATTCTTCATAATTTTGTAATCATAGTGTGTTAAGGTTTTATGTAATTGAGTGTTGGAATTTTGCTTGTGTATTGTGAATGCAAAAGTCTGACAAGGGTTGAAAATTAGCAATAGCTCTAACTCTACATGCAGCACATCAGTTAACTATGTCAAACTACATTGTTCATTTTTTACATATAAAAAGTGGCAGACCACATATTCCAAGCCTCGGGAATTAACATCAGCATAGAAACTGTGCTGAACCACATGGCTTGGGTTTAGATGATGGCCTACTATTTTTATCCATGACTGGTTTGTCAGATGCATAACTGCATCATGGTATTCTTTTTATCGTGGTGAATTCATATACATACATATGTTAAATATCACCTGTCATTGTTGATAATGTATCCCTGCATAAATGAATGAGTAAAAGATGAGGGAGTTATACCAGCATAATGATGAAAAAAAAACTTTTTTATGTTGAGTTTTGGCACAGCTGGGTTTAAATCCCATTCTGGTAAATATTTTAGTTTTTAATATATTATTAATCCACATGCTGGTCTTATAAGAGATGCACTGCTGACTGTGTGTGATGCATTTCTAAAACCGGGATTTCTCAAGAACACAAAACAGTAAAACTTTATTATGTTTGACAAAAATCTCTTTTTAGCAATTCATCCTAAAAACCAGGCAGCCAGTCGAGAAGGACCTCAGTTAAACCCAACAACCACTTTGACAGATCTAATGAGCTCATTGGCTGTGAGATCATCCTGGTAGGACAACAGTCAGGGCAGCGTTTCACAAATTTGGGATTTACAGCAGAGTCCCCAGAAAAAAATGACTCCTAAAAAAAGGCAGATCAGAAAAAAAAGCACTTCAGTGACATACTGACAACATAAGGAGAAAAATTCAGAGCTCTGATGAAAATGAAAGTGTTCCAGTGTGATTCAAAGAACTGTAGAAAGTAATGTCAAAAACAGGTACAACTGATTACCCTTGAAACACAATGTCAGTGTACAGTGTGGTAGTGGCCAGTCTGCATCATCAGCCTGCATCAGTGTGCAAAGCTACTCCTTTATACTATGACAGAAAGAATTATACAGGTCATGAAGTCAAAGACTAAAGCCATTTCTGAGTATTTCTCAGAGGGTGAATGATTAACTCACTTTATATCTGAGGATTTCAAGTGATTCAGTGTATCAAGATAGCCATGGCTATGTGGAGCTTTAATTTCACCCACTTGTACCGTACAATGAAAAAGTATTCTGAAATTATTAAATATTGCACAATTTAGCACTGCCACTTCTTTCCAAAGGAACATACTCACAAAGAAGAAGAAGAAAACTAATATATCAGTGAAAGGTTGTACTACTGTTTACCAAATGCTGTCTAACTGAGAAGCTGTCACAGTAGAAGAAGCATTTGTAATATCAAAATCAATATTTTCACCACATTTATGTGTAACAAGTTAAAATAGCCATAACTAAACTTCAGATTCTTTCATAATTCATGGATGAACCAGCTAATGGTTATGCTAGCTCAGCCAAAAAGCTTCTTATATATGGTTTGGTATAAGAAACCATTTGGACTCAACAGTTTCCGGGCAAATAAGAAACTGATTCAACTACAACTTCACTCATTGAATGCTTCATTTGTTTCCTTCATGTGATTCTTTTACAGAAATGATCAGTGGTAGGATGCACCACCACCGTGCTTTGTCTAGTTTTGCAACATTTTTTATCACCTGCACTGATGTGCTTGATTTTCTGCACTGCTGCTTTTCATAATATTGTTATTTTACTTTCTGTAGGTTCAGGAGACATTAGCCTGATGCATGATCTGTCTAAAGTGATGTCTGCCACTTTAATTTTTCTGTGTAGTTCTGTCGGTTTTCATAATCAAAGCAGTTGTTACGTTGCTCAAACATGGTGCAAATGGCAATATTCAATAGCACATTAGTGATGAAACTGAGGGTTAAGTAACCACAGGTGTGCTTTTATCACTAGTTTTAAATCAGCACTGAGGACGATTGCATTGAATGAGAAAATTCGTTTGCAAATTGTTTTGTACGAGTACAAATAAATATTTAATTTTTTACTTATGCACTAGAATGTTCAGAGACTTTACATATTCAAGCCAAATTCCCAAAAAGTCGGGAAGCTGTGTAAATAAAAAGAGAATGCAACAGACCATAGAAAACATATCAAATGTTCAGCCATTTTAATATTTTATAAAAAATATTAGCTCATTTTGAATTTTATCAAAAGGCTAGAAAAGTAAGTGGATGAGCATTATCCAATAAATTAGGTCAGTAACGTGATTGAGTATAAAAAGAGAGGCAGAGTTTCTCAGATGTAAAGACAAGCAGGGGTTTACCATTCTGCAACAAACTGTCTACAAGTTGTGGAAACATTTCAAAATAATGTTCAGACTTAGAAATATCTCATCTACAGTGTAGGGTGTCATTGAAAGAGTCTTCTTAAAGTGGCACATTTCCTCAGATTAACGTTTGGTGTGGGTTCTGAGTTCTATTGTGAATAGGATACACAGGTCGAAGGAAACATATAATAAAGGTTTTGCACTTTTTGTCTTGAGGTCTATACTTGCATTGTGTTTTTACCGAGATTCTTGTCTGCTGGATGGCCTCTCTATTTGTTTCTTTGCCCCTCCTCAGGTCATAATTGTGCGTTCCTACCCTGTGAGGCCAGTAATCCCTGCGAGAATGGAGCAGTATGTGTGGAGGAGTTGGATCAGGACCATTTCCCTTCAGGTTTCCGCTGTCACTGTCGCCGTGGCTTCACTGGTCCCCGCTGTGAAATCAATGTGGATGAGTGCAGCTCCAGCCCCTGTCTTCATGGCTTCTGCTATGATGGTACGAAACAGCTTATGTTTTCCTAACATTTTAATGACATACACTCAAGATGGAAGCAAAGCTGCATGCATTTAGACATTAAAAGATCATGTATGTGTCTAATTTGATTTTGCTCACTTGCAGCGTGATAAGTAGTTTTCAGTTGGGTCGCCATTGTAGATTATATGGGTGTTGTGGTTAGAATCATTCATCTGAAGAGAGGAGCTGGACATTTTTTACATTTTTGGAGTGCACTTGATTAGTTTCTTAATACGATGTGTCAGAGAAGATCAGTCATTGATGTTGTGTTACAGTTTCAATAATGGATATTAAATGACTGTGAATGAATGATTTTGAATGGTGACTCCTGTGCATTTCATCTTTAGCCTAAGTATTTACAAAACTAACCGATCATCAATAAATAAATTAGAAATAATTATCAGTCAATCAAGCTTTTTTTTTATTTAATACTGTGAAATTTGCATGACTTTGCCATAAATTTAGTTACCAGTTTGGAAAAAGCAGCAAAATATTTGTTTCTTTCACCCTTCCTGGCATTTGTGAAATCTGCTAGCTCTCCAGTCCAGTTTGAACTGGCTTATGCTTTTTCTAAAATAGTGATGGCAGTGGATCACTGTCCTCTCAGTGCTACAGTAGCCCTCTACCAGTTGTCTTGGCCAATCTTGAGCGCAGCCAGTTCACCTTAGGTTAGTGAAGCTGGATTCTTGGACCTATTGGCCAGTGCTCAGTAGCAGCCAGCCAGCCAGCCAGCCACAAGGGACAACACTGCATAGCCACAGTGGCAGTGATGAGTAATGCTGCTGCCACCTAGGACTTACAGCATTTAATGAGAGTAATAGCATCTACACGCACCAAGACAGAGTGACAGCATAGATTACGTGGTAAATCTTTGGGATAATGAAGAATCCAGGGACCCTGACTGGGGAAGTAATAAATTCACTCCTGTAAGAACTGCAATTACCTCTGTCACTGGCTGCCTGTACCAGTGTTGTGTTGGAGAAACAGAATGATGCATCCCTGGTTAAAATCATTAATAAATAAAGAGAGGAAGGAATGGATTATTAGCCATGGGAGATTCTAACTTCTGATGGAAGAAATTGGCGCATTTGTAGCTGTTGAATTAAGAATACCACTGAAATTGTTCCTCTCCCTCTGTTGCGCTCTTTTCCCATCATTCAGCGTGTTGCAAGTATGTTGAGAGTGTTGCAACAAATGACAAGGCTTTCAGGCTTTCAGTGAGCAGAAATATGGTGAGACAAGGAAAGCACCTGGCGAGAAGAGGACTGAATGGTCATCGCAGACAGGTTCATATAAAGCTGGTTAGAGTGTCAAACTGTCAGACTAAGGCATAAGGCAGTTTGGACTTTGCCAGCAACAGGTCTTACTGATACAGCCTAAATCATTTATTTAATGGACATACCCTTTAAATATAGAATCACAGTATCATTGTGCTTTATGCTCATAATCAGCACTTACCTGTGTAGAGATGTAGGACCCACTGAGATTTGAGTGAATTAATTTATGATGCAAGGTACTGTAACTGTGTGCCGGCTTTTCCTTTAGTTGTAGATGGCTTTTACTGCCTTTGCAGTCCTGGTTATGCTGGGCTCAGATGTGAGCAAGACATTGATGACTGCGTGAACAGTTTGTGCAGCTCCAACTCAGTATGTAAGGACCTCCATCTGGTAAGTAGAAACATTTTTCCTAGGCAGCATAATGGAGTGATATTATAGCCTATACTTCAAAATTGCCCAGTCCTGTAAATCGCCACAGTTGGTAACTCTCCATAAAATATTGATAGACATGAATCACATTAGTTACTGTATATTACCTTTGATGGCTGCTGTGCATTCAGTGTTTTAAAACATTTCTTTTGCAGTAAATATTAACAAGTGTGCAGTAACTCGAACATTGGCATATTATTAAAAAAGGAATAAACTATATGAACATGACTTTGTGCTCTAGAGCAGCTCGCCTAGTGATCTGGTTTACAGGTCCAGCGTGATTCATATTGTTTTGGGTGTCTGGGGGGAAAATAAGGTAGGGAACTGTTAATATCTTATGTCCCATAGATGGCCATTATTATTCATATCTCATAATAGAAAAATTATGCCAATTACAGTGTCCCATTTATGCCTTGTAGGCAATGTAACATAATAACCAAAGGATTACCAAAGTATCCCTAGAAGGAAAACACTCATTTGTAATGATGGCGTCTCTATTTTTAACCGATGTGGTTTTGGACACATGTTGTGATCATATGTCCAAAACAACACATATACCCTATAATTAGTAATTATTTAAAAAAGCTTCATCTTTATGATTAAAGTGTAAGTCATAATAAACATAGAAATATTCAATAGGTATTTCTTTATTTAAATTTTGGATAGCCATTTAATAACTTTACAGTGTCTAAGAACATTATAGCATGGCATATTCCCCATTAAAGACCTCCACATCCTGGTTATGTAACGCATGGGTAGACTTGACGGGAAATAAAAAATGCTTATGTCAGAAGTTAAGTTTAAAAAAAAAAAGCAGAACTTTTAAAACTTGTGTCTTGAAGGCACAACTCTATTCTTGTACTTATTCAAATGTTTTTTAAGCCAATAACATTGATATGTTGCAGCTGCGGAAAGGCCTTGGGAACCACATGCTGCTCGCTAACTGTGCAATGAGTACCAGGAGCCTTTTTCCAACAGCTGCTTTTTTTGCTAACAGATTGCAGTAGTAAAACAGATGTGTCATAGATAAAGTCCATATATTTAGCCTTGTTTTTTTTTTCCCTCTGGTAACTTATGATGTGTGTAGTCCACACCGCAGAGTTTTAAAAAAGACTTACATTAGAGTAGTAATATTAAGATAGATGAGATTTTTGAGACACTAACACATTGGAAGCACAAATTAATTTCGAAAAAGTTTCTGTACCAAATTTAATTCTCATGAAATCAGTATTAAGATTTGCAGAACTAAGTTTTAAGATTATAACATGACTTTCCTTCTTTGTAGCTTATCAGTAATGGTTGTATTGTTTTATTCAGCCGGTAAAAAGAAATAAAATTCATCCATCGTTACTATTTTAAAGTTAGTCGACATATTCTACTAATAATGGCCTGCATTTGTATAGTGCTTTACTCAGTCCCTAAGGACCCCAAAGTGCTTTACACTACAATCAGTCATTCACCCATTCACACACTGGTGATGGCAAGCTACATTGTAGCCACAGCTGCCCTGGGGCGCACTGACAGAGGCGAGGCTGCCGGACACTGGCGCCACCGGGCCCTCTGACCATCACCAGTAGGCAAACATGGGGTTAGTATCTTGCCCAAGGATACTTGGCATGTAGACTGGAGGAGCCTGGGATCGAACCACCGACCTTCCGGTGAGGAGGTGACGCGCTCTACCACAGCCACCCCAATAATTGTAATAATTGTGTTTGGCTGTTTTTGCTCTTATGATGTAGTTCATAAGGAACTACGTGTATATAACAATGCACGCTTATTGTGGTGCAAAAGCTGGTTAAAACGCTGTAGTCTAATTTTCTTTTTCTGGGAGAAACTAAACTCTTCAAATCCAAAGACAAAAGGACACCGTGTAAGAAGACGATGGGATCTGATAAGAGGAATATAATGAAATTTCCACTGGTATTTTTTTAGCCACCGTGTTTCACCGTTACATTTTTCTCGGTTCATTATTCAAATAGGGCCATTTTTTGGAAACCCCATCACATAGTCTTGTTTACAGTGCAGCTATTTCTCTCTCTGAACATTGTGTCCCACAGAGCTTTACCTTATTTTGGAGAATTGCAGTCCCTGAAGGTGACTTAGCAGCAAAAATGAGATTATGTTCTATTGCCAGGGGTAAGGAATTGGAGTCTCCTGGAGGTATCTAATTTATCATGAGATGACGGCATTTTCCCCCACCGCCATAAGGCCTACAGTGTACAAATTATATCAGACAAAGTTTAACGGCTCCCCTTCAGTGTATGAAATAAATATTAGCATGCATTCAACCGCAAGTACCCAGGACCTTTCGACAGAGCGTTGGCAATGATAAATCCAAAACAACCTTTGACCATATGACTACGTTCATAATGTATGCAAAGAGGAATTTAAATTAAGATTGCTTCTTGGAAAGTAATCGAAGAAAAACATTAATCTCTCGTGCTGCAATTCATTATTTTACTGCCGATTGCAGTGATGAAATAAAGGACACGTGGTCCGCGTACCGTTTTGAATGGAGGAAAGGCAAGAAAATCAAAGACTAGCAACGTTTGAGCTTTATATAAAACGTTTTTTGAATTTAAAGTACTAACCACATATTTACTGGCTCCAGAGTAAAAAAAAAAAAACAACCAAAAAAAACGACCTGACAAATCTAAATCCAACGTGTTTTACATGTTTGCTTGGCTGTGAAAATATTCCTTTTCCTCAAAGACTATGCAGTGGTAATGCTGTACGCTTCATAAAGGTTTTGTATCGTCGTATCTTGAATGGCATGGAAAAAAACAGCCTTGCATACTGTCCAGAGGGTGGGTGGTAGGAGGAATACATCAGCACGGTAATGTGGAAATGTAAGACAAGCATGACTCTTCCACACTTTAAACAGATTTCCACAGGAAAGCTTTTTTTTTTTTTCTGCTTGTGTGTGTGTGTGAGTAGGAGGTTTTATTCCGCAATGTTTTCGAGAACACTGGGATGAATTAAATCAAGTATATTAAGCATTGCAACATTTGTTTTCTAAAATACAACCAATATAAATAAATAAACAAATGAGTGGCAGAATGCCCTCTGTCTGCTCCGTAACAACTTAATTAACAGTTCTTGCATGCAGATGTGCCTACTGCTCTCCTAATTATTCGATTCTAACCACTTAAAATACTAAGTCTACATAGTGCAGATGTGAAATGTGACTACTTTCCGGTGTTAATCTAATATTGTTTCCCTTTTTCTTATATTGCAGAGTTATGAGTGTGTGTGTCGTTCTGGCTGGGAGGGGGAGTACTGCCAACAAGAAATTGATGAATGTTTATCACAACCCTGCAAAAACAACGCCACCTGCACAGACCTTCTCAACAGCTACAAGTAGGTGTGCGAGCTGGCTCGAGGGCAGCGTCCTCACGAGGTGCATCAGTCACTTAAGAAATGCGGGGAAAAAAGAAGCCGTTCAGAGATAGCAATATGTCCTTCCACTGGCACCGGAGATAATGAATTGCAGATGGCAGGTAAAACAAATGAGTCAATCAATGGCTCACAGCATGAAAAGGTTTCAGGGGATCTGTGACTCATTGGAGGAAAAAGCTGGTGTATCTGCTTCGGCTAATGCCCGCTCTCACTGGGGAGACATAAAAATGCTTCAGGTAGAAAAGTTGGGGGATGGAAAGGAATGCAACGTGGAGTGGCTGTAGTGCCCGGGTACTCACTGCCACCAAGTGGAATATTCACCTGCCTTAAGAGCAGATACTTGAGATTTACATACACTGCGGTTCGCTCTCTGTTTCTCTGTCTCCATCTGTCTCTCTTTCTGTCTAGAACGCATACATTTCCATTAAATTCCCACTCAGCACTCTAACCTCTTGTGTCCTGCTTTCAGCTGTCCAGAATTAAAAGCTGCTCTGACCAGTAGTGCAGTTAAATACTAAATTTCTCACTTTCTCAAGCAGAGATCCAGGAGAGCAGTGTGGAGAACGCGTGCACTGTAACACTGAGGTTTTGTGTAGAAGAGTGTGTTTTGTCATTTTAATTATCATTATAAAAAAAAAAAAGCAAGCTATTCAGGAGTTTGTCTACAGCAACTCCCAGAACATCTGCTAAATGCATTTTTAGCATAATTGTCCCAAAGAGTATGACTCCCGTAGCCTTCGGAACATTTTAAAAAGTGTTTATTCATTTATGATTCATTTTAATTTATGGCAAAATAACCTCTACCATGTAATATCTCCTCTCTGGTGTATGTAAGGTGTTTGTGCTCACGAGGCTGGACAGGTGTGGACTGTACAGAGGATGTGAATGAGTGTGATTCTGGCCCTTGTCTAAATGGAGCTCAGTGTCAGGAGTCAGACATACCTGGGGAGTTCTCCTGCACCTGTCCCCCCTTCTTCAGTGGCCCCTTGTGCAACCAGCCTTATGACCCGTGTGACCCCCTCCACAATCCCTGCCTACACAAGTCCACCTGCCTGACACGCTCCGATGGAACAGCTTCCTGCAGATGCCCAGCTGGTGCGTGAACTCGGCGCCACAGCCTCGTGCTCGTGGTGTTTTTATTTTAGACTTATTTCCTAGCATAATCATAGAATTTTGTTCAACAGATGTGTTTAAAACTTGAGGGATTTAAATTTACAAACAGCATAATTTCATTGGAATAAGAAGAAGGTAGCACTATCCATTTGAAAATCGTTGTTTTATCTTCCCTCTGAATTGTGTTTTTCCTCAAAGTTGCTGTAAAAGAAAGCTTTAATGTCTTTGTGTGCATGAATAAGATGGTAAAATGTGCACCTCATTCCTAAAAAATGTGCCATAACAAAACAACAGTAATTCGTGATATATGGGTGATTTAAAATAAGAGACATACTTTTTGCTGCAATATGGAGAAGAATAGAGCTGGAATATGGGGTGGGTTTTTTTGCTATTATATGGGTTAAAAGGAGTGTCAACCATAATGGAATTTAGTCAGAGGTAAATTGATTTGCATTTCCTAGAGTTTTACATGCTCCACTTAAATTTTTGCTAAAGAAATGGTCAACAAACCCAGACAGTGATGTCTTTTGCTTGCTTATATTTGCTGGATACTTATTTAACAGTAAATCGGTGAATCAGTGCCATCTGGGTCATCCTAATGCATACTATATTCTAAGGTAAAGACCCTACAGGCACATGGTGAATCAGCACGTACTACCACTCTTATGTATGACTCTTATTTATAAAAACATTACTGTTCACAAGGCACATAATCCTTTTTTATGAATAGTTTTAAACAATATATCAAATGCAGCATATGACATAAAGCCCGCACAAGCGTCTTTTAGCAAGACCCAGTCAGTCTAATGTAAGTTCATGAGTCTTTTTACATACGTAATACATTTTTACATAACAATCTTTCATTCTTTTTTTTGTTTCTTTGTTTTTAAGTGTAATCAATACACAATCACAAATTTGGAATTTCACAGGGATAAATAACATCTAAAATCTTGACCCATGTTTTGTTTTTTTGTTGCTTAGTTCCTCTTTTGTGCAAATTAACAGAATATCTGTAA
>VOQK01009323.1:24937-58595 GCA_015052645.1 Benitochromis conjunctus | reverse complement strand
AGGCAGGGAAAAAGCAATAAGTGATCACATAGTAGTGTGAGAGGATTTCCCTTCATGAAAATTCTTCATCATTATTTGATTTAACCAGATTGGTGTTTAACCCCCGAATGCCTAACAGCATGTAAAATGCCCAAATAGTCTCTGAGTAAATATGTGGAAGCTACTACTACTACTGCGAGCTATCAGCAAAGTGTATACATCAGTATCCATAAAGACAGTTGCTTAGTACTGTTTTGGATATTAGACACACTTTTGTACTACAGGTATGCATAGGTATTCAATTATATGTGCATTTAAAAACAAGATGGCAGCAGCCTGACAGCAGAAAGAAGAGCACCGTTGTTTGTGTGTTTTGCTAAACAACATGGAAGAAAATCACAAAAATAAGATGGCTTGTGTAACCTCTTAACAAAAATAGGGCATGGGACGTATAATACAATATATACACCATAAAATACATGCAGTACAAGGTTGCTGAGGCGTGAACAATTGATATGCTTGCTCTAAGCAGAGAAGGGCATGAGCTACATAAAGTCTGCCTTGTCTGGAACAACCATACAGCCTGAAATGATTGACAGTGATATGATATAGACATGTCGCAGGTTGCTCGTGGTATAATTTATATGGGTAGCTGTTGTATTTCATTGCATGTATGATTGGTATCAGTGATTTTCAATTTTATAGTTTGCTTTACAGACAATAGTTGACCCTGATTTTTCATAAATAAACAAGTTTCTTAGTGTGCTGTAAACCAACATATTTTGTGAATAAGGCAAAAGAAATTTAACAGTAGACCTTTTGTGAAATGTTGAGATATCTGGCGTCTTTTATGGGAATTTGTTTCCTACTGTTAAAAATGTCTTCTTATAGTGTGAAAAGATGTAAAAATGAGAACATTTTCTTTTTTTGTATTTCTGTCATGGGACCTGCAATACACTGCTGTACCAAAGTTTCTCTTTAGCTCATGACACTCACTGCTGTAAGCACAGTGTTAAAGCCTAAGGTGACCTAGATGGGTGCATCTGCATTCATACCAAGTCGGAATAGTCAGAATTTATTTCATATTGGCATGCAACCCTCATTTCACTGTGAAAAGTATGTTTAGGCATAATCAATAAATACCATTTTTAAGCTTAAGGACTAAACTAATACCCAACATTTCCACCTTAAAAAACAAAACAAACAAAGAAAAACAATGAATTACCTATAGAACTTGGGCAGACAGATATCTAACTAGCGCTATATCGTGCTAGCTAGTGAGCTATAAATGTAGCTAGCTATTTATTAAGCTATTTAGCATTCTGGCTATTTACTTAGCAATCATTAAAAAGAGAGAGGGAGGTAACAAAATTGCTCATTTGCAACAATAACATTAACTGATGATTGATGATCGGCGAGTAGGAGAGACAGGCAGTACACAATTGTATAATACTCACCACTTTTATTAGCTACACTTGTTCAGCTACTTGTCAATAGAGATGGCACGATACCACTTTTTTATGTCCGATACCGATATCATTAATTTGGATATCTGCCGATACCGATATGAATCCGATATAGTCTTTTATAATCAATTAAACAGTTTTTTAAATGTCTTGCTGCATTTTGTATAAGTTCATACTCAAGTTTTAAAAAACAAAACACTAAAGTGTCGGTGGAGACTAAAAATATTTCGCAGTTTCTCAGCAATACTGATCTTTTTATTTAGTAAGTAACTTTTAGCAGAACTTTAAAACTAAGTATTTAAAGTAGTGCTCTCAGTGTTAAGGCGTCAATACACCGGTCATCACGATTAACATGATTACATTTTTTTACGCACTCAACCTGTCTGGAGCGCAGAATGGACAAACTTTGGACAAACTGCCTGAAATGCATTGACAGAGACATTTCAGCCAATAATTTACCAACATTCAGAGTTGAACTTACACACTTCCTTTACTGCTCTGGGATAGCCTACTCGGAGATGAAATGCTGGTTTGGCAGCACGTAGCGAGGCTCCAAATGCTTTCAGTGTGAAGTAACTCCAGATTCCGACAGGTCTCGCACACCACAGCCGCTCTATCATGTGACACATACTGCTCCGACGTGCTAAGGTCATGAGCTGGGTTACTCCATGTCCCAAGTTTTTTTATTTTTTTATTTCTTCCGGTATCCGATCCAGTAATTTAGGTCAGGATCGGACCAATACTGTATATCGGATTGGTTCATCTTAACTTATTAATGCAAATATCTAATATTTAAAACACCACAACCTACTTCTCTTTATGATGACCCCAGTGTATCCATTTTCTGATGGCCTCTTCTAACAGAAAAATGTGTCACAAAGCTGAAATCATCTCAAACTTTTCTTGAACATGACCGCAAGTTCACCTCCACGGTCTTCACATCTCGATACCTAGTGGTACACCAGTTATAGACTGAACGTCTATGCCTAAAAATAATTAAGGCTGCTCTAAAGGCAAAAGGGGGTCCAGACCAGTATTAACAAGGTATAAATAATAAACTGTCCAGTAAGTGTATGTGTTAAATGTGAGTTGTAATATTTATAATAGACTTTCACAGATTTAAAACTAAGCATTAAGTCAAAAAGCAACTGCAAAACACAACAAAGCATGGTGTTTGCTCACATTTTGCATCTTAAACCTTCTGTGTTGTATGAAAGACAAGGTGATAGGCTTCAGACCCAAAAATATGAATCAGCAAACCTAAATGCCAAGCAGAAAGCTGTAGTCATCATGGTGACGAGTGTTGATTCTCAGTGGCATTTGTAGTGCTTTCAGCCCTCTCACACCACAGAGTGCCATTTGGTTTAATGAATTTTTTTTTAGCAAAATTGCCTAACAAAGCTTTAAAGTTCAAAGCATAACCTGATTGTTCTTTCATTTGTAATTCAAGAGGTACGGTGTCATGGTTATGAAGGGTGTGCATGATATAATAAAAGTCCAAAATCTCATGTATTTCCATTATTTTACACCATTTATAGTGCCTGTCTTTGGTGTAGACTACAGAGACAACACACCTGCGCTCAGGCTGTTCCACAAAGGCTTTTTTCTTCTTTTTGTAAACTTTCTATAACATTTGGTTTCACAGCATGAATGATTTTCCAAATGGACAGGGGGCAATGGTCAGAGTCGGAGAGAGCCAAATCTTTGACAGACCATAAAACAAGCAGTTTGCCATTTTATGACAGCCAAAAGTTACTACATATAAACATATAAACCAACGTTAATGCTTTAATTTGTAAATTAGTCATCAAAATAGATAAGCTAGAGAAAAGGAAAAAAAACAAAGAAACCATAAGATCAAGAATGTACACGGGGCCAAACATTAGTTGTGAAGAAGTAGTTGGTGCTATTTCATAGTTTCTATGAAATAGCAGCAGGTCTGCAGCAGCTGTACAGTAAACAAATTTTAAATAAACTCAGTGTTTAATCATTTTGTGCCTGCATTAGCAGTGCCGAAGAGGTGGTCCAGGTGTGTAGCAGTGGGGTAAATTGGCTGCAGTAGCTGGTATTTACATGCAAAGGATTTCTATACTTAACCCACTTCTTCGAGTAACCCAGTTTTTGGTCCTTGCATGTAAAGGACATTCAAGTCTACGCTTTCTGTTTTCATTTCTATTCGTGTTGCTGAATTTTAAATAGATATAACTAAAATAATGTGACAGAGGCTTGAAAAGGATCCAAGCTGTCCAACAGTGTTCCATCAGTGGTGCTGGGATGGTTTGGTTTGTCCATACTGTGCTTTTGTCGCACAAAACCCCCTAAAAATATGTTCGCTAAGAGCAGCAGATGTCTGGAATAAAACCAGAATAATGCAATCTTAATTTTTGAATAGCTGATTTTAGCTGATTTGCCATTGTTTCTGTCATATAGTCAACTCAGTAACTTTATGTGTCACCACTGAATAGGGGAATCACGCAGTACTGCACTTTACAATACAAGAGTATTGCAATTTGTCACCCATTGTAGTATCATGATACAGCAATTCTGTAGTAAGAGACAATATAAAATGCATCTTGCTTCCTGCTGAGAAGCAAAAAGCAGGAATTATGATATTGATCATAAAACACAGCAAAGCAATATTGTATATTGTTGTATCGTTTAATGCCACCTGAAAATAGTTCAGTTGTCTGTGCAGAATTTCTCTTTTTTGTAGTGTTCTCTGTATTTGTGACTTATTTCACACTTATTCTCACAATTTTGCTTAAGCTTTTCTCAAGCTCTAGCACATTGCATTTTTAGGGCCTTTATGAGTTTGGATGCTGTAAATCTCGCTCTGATCTTGTCATAAATCTATAATCCATCCATTGACTGGCAAATTAAAAAGCGCAGTAGATTAACCATAACTCGTGAGACAAGGCACAAAACTCACAATCCTAGTTTCAACATGAAAATCCTGCTCCTGGATTAAGCCCCCAGTGACATCTAACATTTTGATACATGACAGCACACACACGACGCCACAGACAGCGATGGTAATCTGTATTGAAGAAACGTTGGGTTATAAAATTTTAAATGAGCCCCTTCTGAGAAACGGTTACATCAGACTGACAGAAGACAACAGTCACCAATGTAGCAGTCCAAACTAAGCTCACTCTCTCAAAATGAAGACATTCCTCATATTTCAATTGAAATGTCAATCAAAGTTAGTTGGCTATCCACTTGGGATCACCCGCAATTTCTTCTCCTCTGAGACATTTACTGGCAGCAGCCGTGATCACATGCTGTAGCTCTTGCCAGATGATGGAATGACTACGTGAGCCACGCGCCTTGGGTATCCCGCTCTGTACTCTGTCAAAGAGAAGCCTCAAGTCACTGCTTAGTGGCAGAAGATGCATTACATTGCAGTGACATTCGAAATAGTCCCCAAGGTGCTTCACCATCGGTTTGACTGACAGACCAGCATGGGAAACCTGTGCTGTCCCATAACTCACCAGATGCTCTGTGCTGTCTCTGGTTTCCTCTTCATGGATTCCTCTTCATTCATACATCCTGAGATGCACAGAGTTGTGTCACTTACCCTGCATTCTATTTTTTTTTTTAGGAAATTCATTATTCATAATGTATTTTTTTCTATTTTTAAACATATTGGAGACTACAAATAATCACATTCAACTCCTGCATCAGTATATTTTCAAAGTGAAGACAAAAGAGAAAAAGGCATTATGCAGTTACCTTCTGATATTACACAGAGGACAAAAGACCCTGTGTGACCCCGCAAGACTGTTTTCATGAATTCCAAAAATAGTCAAAATGTCATATTCCATACTTTGGTTGATTTCCTCCTGTATGGCTCGAGTCTCACATTTTTTAACTATGCAAAATTAAAACGCATGCGCTCTTGTCTTAAACAATTTTCAGGAACCTCATCATTGTGAATAGATGTACTTCTCTGGGCATAAAATTTACTATGTGCAAAACCCATTACAGTTCAAAAATATGTAATTCTATCTTGAAGCGGTGGGAGTAACATAATGAGACAAGAAAACAATAAGAGCACTCACACACTCATTATGGGTTAGTTATATTAACCCTTTGCTATGCTTGCATTACATTTAATTATGCTTGGCAGATGGTGCTCTGCAGGGGAAACACAGTAGTCGTTGTTGGGAGTCTGAGCCCAGAATTTTAAAGTAGCTTGATAGCAGCATTGCACAGGAAATTGTATCCGTGTGTAATTACTCATACCGTGCAGCTACAACGGCATATTTGTGCAGCATCTGTATTGGATGCTGCACTGGTCTGTTATGGTGAAGGGAAAACTAAGTTGAAGGTAATAGCCAAAAGTATAAAACTAGGCTTCCTATAAAGGGTGTCTGAGTTTTCTATTAGAGATATGATGAGGACCTCTTTCAGGGATGCCCAACTGGGAAGATTTCCATGCAAATCCCGGATACACTGTAGAGACTGGCTTGGGAATGGCTTGGTATTCCTCCTGAACAGCTGGAAGTGTTGGCAGGGGATATGGGGGCTTGGGTAGCTCTACTTACACTGCTGCCTCCACAGGCTGGACCCAGATAAGCGATGGGTGGATGAATGGATGGATGCTTGTCAGATCATGTCCATTAATTGGTTCCATACTTTGGAGCATTTGGTTGATTTGTGATCTTTTTTAATTTGTTAATTTTTTCACTTAATAAAACCCAGTCATGCATAGAGTGAATGTTAATTTGTTCAGCAGAAAACTATCTAATGGACCAGACCCAGGCCAAGCACTAGAGGAATACCTCTGGCAGGCAGAACACTACAGCCTCCTAGGCTGCCTTCAAATGTACAACAAAACATCCATGCTGATCTGCTTAGCCATGCTGGCCCTCAACCCCCTAATGAACAAGGGCAAAAGAGCTCTTGGGCTTAGCCTCTCCCTCTTACCCTAACTTAACAAGATGTCCCCCCACTCACTCGCTTTCTCCCACACACACAGACACACAGACATATGCACGGTGGCACACACAGGCACACACCTCCCAAACCCCAAACCACTAACCCTCAGACCAATCTGTCTGTGGCACTAAAGTATTATTAGACTTACACACTCTCAAAGGGGAAACAGTGAGTGCTGAGAGCTGGAAGATGAGATATGCTACAGGGCTTACTAGTTCCATTAAAATGGCATTCACTGGGGCCTTTGTTATCATCAGTCCTGACGTTTTCAGGATGTAGTAGGGTTTGCTGATCCATGACCATCTCATCTATCTTTCAGGATTTGAAGGAAGTTGGTGTGAAATTGACACCAATGAGTGCAGTTCAAACCCATGCCAAAACCAGGGTGACTGTGTGGACCGGGTCAACAGTTACAGGTAAAAAGTGTTATCCGCAAGCCATCTTTTCATTTCTTAGTGGGTGAGAAAATGTCAGGAGTTTTAGTGATGAAATCCTACTTTTTTGTATGCGTTTCAGACCGATATGCTTCTTCTTAGCTTGATATTTATTTAATAGATAGTATTATTATAGTTATAATTAGATGAAACTAAATATATTTGTCGTCATTGTTTTTAATCATATGCTACGGTGCGTGTTCTTTAATTTAGTTAAACCAGTCTTTGTTGCTGTGAGCAATCAAACTAAATATGATCAATATCAATACATTCCTATAGATTTTCTCACTCTGTGCACGTGCTTGTAAGAAACATCTTCTATTTTCCATCAGAGACAAAATATCAATATTAATGATTTTTCTTTTCCAGCTGTGTTTGTAAGGTGGGATTTTCTGGCCTTCGCTGTGAGGAAGACATCAATGAGTGTGCCTCTAGCCCTTGCAAAAATGCTGGCACATGTCAAGATCTTATAAACAAGTAAGCATGTATGCAATCCCCCCCCCCCCTTTTACTTGCGTCTTAACCTTTTTTCATAGCGTGCCTAAAATTAATGCGCATAAAGGCCAGGCAGAATTAATTGCTTGATTCTGTTTTGAAAGTTGAATGATCAATAACCATTCTCCAAAGACAAACAAGTAGTAGTATATGGTCCTCCTTAGAGTATTGCAGTTTATACAACAAGCTTGTCATCCTTGACACACATAAGCTGCTATTCTAAAGACGAAGAGCGAATTCAGCAGGACCACATCATGTATCTAGATTGGGCTTTACTCCACCGGTGCTTTTCTCTGCTGTGCTTAATGGGAGCCCCGGGGCTTCCAGGCTTAGTCGGACAGATGGGTTGAGAAGTCCCAGGGCCAATTTGAGTCCTAAATGGTTTGTCTCCAGTTTGTCTTCCGTCATGATTTCATTCCCATGTGACCTGGCCCTGCTCAGAGCACTCTTCTGATTGCATAGTCCTGGGAGTTCACATCAGGTGTGTTTTAACCTCACTGCCCGCCACACACCTCTGAATCCATCTCCCTGACCCAGCAAGCCATGCAAGTTCACCTATGCTGTGATAAAGAATCAGACTATGCAGAGCTGCGAGAGTGCAACGAGGAAAGGGTTAATTGTTCCAATAAATCACTCCAAGAGCAGAAGAGGCTTTCAAACAAATGCGCCACGTGACAATAACTACCAATTAACATATTTCATCAATTTGATGTGATGTAACTTGTTTACCGATGAATGATGTTTACAGCAGCACTTAGGTGAATAATTGTATGTTGCCTCTTTACCTCGTCTCCTGCGAGATCTATGGTTAGGCCCAGCGACAGCTTCAGAGAGGGATTTCAATTGAGTAAACCACATCATCGGACAGATTAAGCCTTCCCTTTAGTAACAAGTCATGAAGCATAATTTAAATTAAGTTGCACACTGGGAAACTTAATTGCCAGTTGTTAATTGTTCTGCAAAATGCTGCCGGTCAGTTGAGAAAGTCAATGCAGTGCAGTTTATCTCAGTGGGTTTGGAACACATGTACACAACTGCTGTGGGAGCGAGTGCACATGTTTGGCTGAGGAAAAACAATTCGGATGATTTTTAAAGTTATAAGAAATTATCATAAGTGGGCTATGATTGCTTTTCACTTATTAATTCCTTCTTTAGGTTCCACTGCATCTGCCCCCCTGGTTATTTTGGAACGCTGTGTGACCTGGATGTGAATGAGTGTGAAGTTTCACCTTGCCTACATGAGGGCATCTGTATCAACACGCCCGGGGGTTTCGAGTGTGTCTGTCGCCCTGGATACTCAGGTAGCTCTTTCGCCCTAAGGCGACATTAAGATCAATATAAGACTCTAAAAAGCTTATCATGCCCGCTTGTGGCTGCACGCTATTGAAGCAAGTCTGACACAGAGCTGGCTTAGTGTAAAAAATGCTTCACAATGCTTGCTTTTAATTAGCCTGCCTCGCTGTGCAAGATACAGTGCCTGCTTTTTAGTAGAGCTAACAAGAGATAAATTCATGTCACCTGTTTTATCTGATAAAAACGTCTCAGTGTCTGTTAGCTGCATTTATTTAATTTCATCAGCGTCTTCAGTCTCAGAACGCCATTGTTGTTTTACTTCAATCCATTTGTCTTATTTTCCACCCAGACGGATATCGAGCTATTTTAGCGCGCGCGCGTGTGCGCACTTGTGTGTGCGCTATCCGAAGCCGATTCCTGTCAGATACTGGGAAGATTAATTTCATTTGTCTTCCACACTGTATCATCAATTTATCCTTCCCCAGTTGAGAGAGGGGGGGAAATCTCTGAGGTATTGCTACTCTGGAGAGCAGAACCTGACACGCATGGCCCAATTCCCACAGAAGCAGCTTTTATTATTAGACCTACGCACAGCATAGTACAAGCCATTACTTTTTCTGTTGCTCTAAGCTCATCTGAGGAAACAGGGTCCCCCAAGAGAGCAAGTGGCCAGAGGATACAGTGTGGATTGGCTCAAACCAACTAGAACTCATACAAAATATTTGCTCTAGTAACATGTGTAACAGCAAAGCAACTTTTGACAAAATGCACCAAAAAAAAAAATGGGTCTGCGATACTACTGTAGTTGTGCTGTGTGTTCTTTTTATTCTCGCCTTAAAGTAAGTTTGCCGTCTGAGGGTGATTCATCACGCAGTGTTTTTGTAGCCTGATTGGAATGAATTGAAATGTTATTCTCCTTTGATGGCATGATGTGTCATCGCTGCAACACTGTAATTCATTGTGTCACTTGATGGTATTAACATATTATTTGCTTTAGCCATCAGGGAAGAAAGGGGATATTTTTTTGCATATCAAATGCCAAAAGTCATTTTGATAGTAACAGTTGAAGCCCCTTACTAATAAATGAGTCTGGTGCTATATCAGGTCACTTTTGTTGATGTCATTAGACTATAATGACACTTTATTCCCACCTCAGTCAGTACCAATGTGGAATTTTCTGCAGTGCATATGTCTTTTGTAGTGAACAGGGTCTTCATATAGTATTATTTTTTTAAGAAGTTTTGTGAGCCTTTTTGCAGGTCTCATAAAAAAGATCACGACTTTAGGATTAAATCTGTGCTTCTTCATGTGAACATATTCCTCACGCCTTAATAATTTAAACTTTTACTGGATCAATAAGACCCGTTATTAAGCTTAATTTGTATATACAGTGTCATTTTGTTTCTGTATATGTTGTATTGGCAGACATTGTCCTTTAATGTAAGTCAGTTTTGGCATCTGGCTGGATCTTTGCTGTCAGATCATTATTTAGGGCATTTGGCTTAAAGGTCTCTGAATCCCAGTAATGTATCACTTAACTGTGTGCAGGTGCTGTGTTCTTTATGGTCAAAGGTCATTACAGTGACATGATTAATTGGTAATCTTGTTTATATAAATCACAGTTTCTCCACGCTCTTTGTCACCTTCCCTTTTCTCTTCTTCACCCATCATTAGTGAGCATGTTCCCTTGAGTGATGGTACAGTGCAATCAGCACTTTATTGCACTTTCCTCAGTCAGCACATTGCTAGATGATGATATTCTGGCCCTTGCGATTTTGTTTGCTGTTAAGGCTTCAGTAAATTCTAGCTTTTGCTGGCTGGACTTGCTTTACAAAATGTTGTTGTTGCTGCTGGTAGTGTTTACTTATTAATGGCACAGCGTGTAATATTGTGCAAACATTTCCAATGACTTTATCAATGGAAGTGTATCAATTATAAACCAATTATCTCTAACTGAATTCTTCAGATGTAGAAGTATCAGAAACAGTGAATACATTTTATGCCTTAAATTGATTTTAATGAATCCTCAATATTAGCACAACATATGCATAGTCATATATAATCACATTGTGAGCAGTTTTTAATTGATCTGGACATCACTTTTAATCTGCTGTGCAAACTAACAGCTGCAAACAAACAGCAAATGCTTTATAGTCCCCATTAAGGTCCTCAGCTTTATTTTTATTTAGCATAAACAATGTTTAATCTCTGCTATGTTCTGCAAGGAATGTGTCCCTGTGCATAATTACTTTTGTTTAGCCGATATGTTTACATAATTTGAACATTAAAGTTAGGTAATGTTAGTTTGTGGGTGGCAAAGTAGTGCAGTAATTAGCACTGCCACCTCATAGCAAGAAGGGTCTGAGTTCAAACCTGATGCTCAGCTGATGACTGTCTGCATGGGGTTGTCATGTTCGCGCTGTGCCCTGAGTGTGTGTTTGCGTTAGGTTTATTGGTTAATCAAAAATTGTCCGTTTGTGTCACTGAAGAACATGTGTGAACACAACTTGTGACAAAGTTTATTCATTTATTCTTGCATTTCAGTGAAATGATATACGATCATTAGCATGATCATCACTTTTAAGGATACCATGAAACGGAAGTGTCTCAGACATGTGGACTTTTTCATGTTTTTACATTTTCACTCTTGCACTTTAGTAAATTTCAGCTTTTATCTTTTATTTTATGTTGTTTTGTATCTTTGCAGTCATAAACTGTGAATTTCCTTGCTGCTGCATAACTTCTTTTGGCTAAAAGAAACAACTCATCTCTTTGGCACAAGAAATGAATCGTTTTTACATTCAGTAACGAGACAAAATGATAGATTTTGTGTACAGAAGAGGCAGTTTATTTATTCGCTTTCATGAATAAACACAGGAGGCAAAATAGTTTCTTGCTCCTGTTGTCACTTTGTTTGTTTACTTTTGGCTCGGTTCGCAAATGAAAAGCTAACCAAATGATTAATGATGGGTCAGTAGTCATTTTTCATCTCTTGATTACTGGAAGTCCCGAAGAGATTTTAGGGTTATTAAATAATCTTTTTTAACCACTTTAGTAAAAAAAATAACATCACGAAATCCCTCCTTGTAGAATTATATCAAACGCATTCATTTATTTTTAATTCCTCAGCATAAAAAGTCACTTACGTGCATCTCTGCAAAGTACCTGCTGTAATTTAGACTCCTATGAACATCATCAGTGTGTCTTCCCAACTTGCATTCTGATTTGTTGGCAGGAGGGAGACTCATTTTGTCAGTTTGTGTTATCTGGTGTTTCCTTCCCAGCTTGAACTCTCTCCTCCTCTTCACGTCTTCTGTGATCTGAATGCTATTTTTGTGCTGCCTTTTATAAATAATGAATATTATCAACAGTCTCGCTAAAGCTGAAGATTCAGCCTTATCTTAAATGTGTCTGATTGCACAGTTTGCATGGGGGGTTTTGCCCTTGTAGACACTGGCTACTGCAGTCTCAGCATGATCAGCATTTACAGTATAAGACACACTTTTCCATTAGTTCAGTGCTGCAGTTCAGTGAACCCTCTCAGGGGCACACCACCCAAATTACATTGCACTTGGCTTTAGTAGTCTGTAGCCAGCCAAAACCCTTTGATTTTATTTGGAATTTTGTTTGTGGCTGTTACAGAAACAAGAAGATGCATTAAAAAAATAACAGTTTTGTGGTTTCTTGGTGGTTTCTCCAAGAACCACTGAAAAGTTTTCATTACAGCTACTTTCTAATGAAGAAATACTGTAGTCATGTTTAAAAACAGGCAGAGGCATGTTCACTGGTTTATCCAAACTAACTGGCTCTATGTTTCTGGGATCCTTTCAGGTCTGGTGTAGATGGAAGCAGCTGTTTCAGACCTTTGAGAATATTACACATCTTTAAATTGTCAGTTTGTATTTGTATTGTTTTTGTATTTTAAAGTGTCCTTTCTTCATAAGTGATTTCATTTTATTAGTTTATTGAAACTTCAGTCACCATACTTATTGTTGTTACAAAAATAAAACTTGTGTATTAATCTATAAATGGAATCACCCTCTGTAATGGAAGCAGAGTCTGTGGACTAGTGGGACAGCTTACCTATCTCTAGGGGTGAGGTCACTGATGCAGTTAAATAACTGTCCGGAATAACTGTTGGAAGGGCTCCTGAGGTGGATGAGATTTGCCCTCAGTTCCTTAACACTTTGAATGTTGTAGGGCTGTCCTGGCTGACACGTCTCTGCAACGTTGCATGGAGGTCTGGGGCAGTCCCTCTGGACTGAGAAACTGGTGTGCTGCTTCCCCTGTTTAAAAAGGATGACTGCAGGATGTGTTCCAACAACAGGGGATCATACTCCTTAGCCTCCCTGGGAAAGTCTATGCCAGGGTCAATCCATTAGTAAACCTGAGATTCAGGATGAACAACACAATTTTTGTCCTGGTTGTGGAACACTGTACCAGCTTTTTATCCTTTCAAGGATATGCAAGGGTTCATGGGAGATTATCCAACTAGTCTGCATGTGTTTTGTAGACTTGGAGAAGGCTTTCCCTTGGGGTATCCTGTGCGGGGGTGATTTGGGAGTATTGGATGTCTGGCCTGGTACAAGCCAATTAGGTCCCTGTATAATCATAGTGGGAGCTTGGTGCAGACTGCTTGTAATAAGTTGGATTAGTTTCTGGTTGGTGCTGGACTATGCCAGGGACACCGTTTGTTATGGATTTTGTCACTGATATCTAGGTGTAACTACGTGGTGAAGGGTCTCTGCTTTGGTGGGCTCAGGATCTCATCTTTGAATTTTGCAGATGATGTGGTTCAGTTTGCTTCATCAGGTAGTGACGTTCACAGTGTGAAGCATCTGGAATGACAATCAGCACCTCCAAGTCTGGCCCATAGTTCTCAGCCAGAAGAGGGAGGAGTGCCCAATCTTGTTCTGGTAGGTGTTACAGTAGTACACCGGGTGGAGGAGTTTAAGTATGTTGAGGTCTTGTTCACGAATGAGGGAAGAGTGGAGCATGAGATTGACAGACGGACTGGGACAATATCTGCAGTGGTGCAGATGCTGTACTGATCTGTTGTGGTGAAGAGAGAGATAAGCTAAAAGCAAAGCTGTCGATTTACCAGTCAATACATAGGTCACAGAAACAAGCAGCACAAATATGTTTCTGTCGAAGGGTGGCTAGGCTTTCTTTTAGATATAGGATTAGGAGCTCGGTCATTTGAGTGTGACAGAGGAGAACCACTGCTCCTCCACATCGAAAGGAGCCAGCTGAAGTGCTTTGAGCAGCCGACTAGGATGCCTCAGGGACGCCTCCTTGGTGAGGTGTTTGGGGCATGTCGTACCAGTCGGAGGCTCCAGGGCAGACCCAGGACTAGCTTTAGAGATTATATCTCTTGGCTGGTCTGGGAGCACCTCAGTATTCCCTCGGATAAGCTGGAGGAGGAGCGTACTACTCCTGTGACCCAAATCCAGTAAACGGTAAGGTCAAAATGACCTGCTGAAGTTCAAACTGAGCAACAGAAATTTGATTTAAGTAACTTTGAGTATGGTATGGTTGTTGATGTGTGTCACACAGGTTTGTTTGTATTTCATAAAGTGCTGATCCACTGGGATTTTCCCACTCAACTATCTTTTAGGATTTATAGAGAATAGTCCAAAAATGTGAAAATATCCAATGAGCGGCAGTGCTATGAGTGAAGAATGCCATCTTGATGTCAGAAGTGAGCGCAGAATGGCAGGATGGCAGGATGGCTTTGAGATCATACGAAGCATAATAATTCAAACAAATATTATGCTTTAATTCAAAAAATGTCTGTGGGACGTGGTGGAAGCAGACATTCAAAATATGGATGTTCTAAAAACAAATCTACAGCAACCGTGTGATGCTATCATGTCAATATGGCTCAGAAGGAATGTTTCCAACACCTTGTTGAATCTATGTAAGGCAGTTTTGAAGACAGAAAGAGTGACCCAACCTTTTACTACCAATGTGTACCTAATAAACTGCCCAGTGAATGTAAATAACTGTTGAGATTAAGGTTACCATGAAAAATTGTGTGCTGTGTTATTGTGTCAACCTCAGGTTAATGACTTATGATTGCTTCTTTGATCTAATCAACAGACTAAAAGACAAAGTGATTTAGGTCAAAATGAAAGAAATGCTTTTATTTGAAGTATTGAAACTAGCGACTGGCATTTCTGATAATTAAATGACTTAATTTCATTTTTTTTCAAAGATGCTGAAGATTCTTTAACTGCGTATCAGGAAAAGATTAATCAAGTAGTTGTTTCAGCTCTTGTTTTTAACTTTAGTTATTTTGGTTTGTTTTTTTTAACTTTAGTTATTTAAAAATCGAATTCCTAAATATTCACTTTCACAAAGTATAATAGGACCATGCCTTTATTGTCAGTTATGTGTTGTTTTCCTTCTTGTTTTAGATCTGCAGTTATATTTTTTCATTTTTACACACTCCATATAGCAAACAGTTTTATTAGTCCCATAAGCCCTATCATCTAAAATCCAATAACCCCTCAGAGTTCACATGATATCTTATTGGACGTAGAGGTTTAAAACTTAAATAACTTCAATAAATAGCCGTATTTCTGCTCCATGCTTTGAGCCAGTGCTATTAATGCATGGTCATGAAGAAGTTAAAACCACTTTGAATTAAGTGTTTCAGAGCAAGCATTACAACTTTCAAGTTGCATATTAAAGAATAATATGGTAGCAAGACATAACATCATTAAAAAAAACAAACAGAAATCCTTATGCAATGTACACAGCACAGCCATGTTTACCATTCCTGCCAGCCTGTGATCACAGTGTATCAAAGTTTACTAAACAGATCAGAGAGAAAAAACATGCTGGTGAGGCAGCTTTATCTGGACAGTAAGATCACACTGCTAGGGAATAGTTTTGCATCTTCAAGGAGCAGCTTTAGTCCATTAACTGCAAATTCTTTGCTTCAAATTTCCTTACGCTCCTTAACTTTTCCATAAGTTTGTTGACAGATTTTGCAGACATTTGAAAGTAAATCATTACTGGTCAAAGAAGAAATTACTTAACAACTCAGACAATCATTTTCACAGCAATGCTATTCTCTAAAGCCTTTTGTCTGACTGGCTAACTGATGCTTAAGGCAATACGTCATGACAGATAACAAGTTTTTGATTCTTCGACATCAAGTGTGCTGCCATTATTCTTGTAAATGGTCATCAAAAAACAAGGGTGGGGAGAGTATTTGCATGTATGTCATCTACATTATATGATGTATCTGGAAATAAGTTATAATAATAACTTTTAGTCTAAAATTATATATTCATTGTGTTTACCACAGACAGTAAGGGATACATCGCTTGAAAAGACAATACTGTCCAGTTGTTGCCATTAAAGGATAGCGATGGCGGTTTATACTTTGAAATGACAAACAATGAGTTTTTGTATATTGTAGATAAACTCTGTCTCTGCACATGTAAAAAGAGCAAGTGATTTGATATATTATGATATATTTGATTTATTACATACATTTCCTCATTGCGATAAACACAGCCAGCCTAGTTTGTATGAACACTGTTAAAAGCTGTGTTTCAGAACATGTACATTGTGTTGTTTCAAGTGAATAATTGTCCACTTTTTTTATTGTATCCGCTGTTTATTCAAGTAAAGGTCTCATTGAGATTAACAATCGATTTTTCAAAACCTGGCCGACAGGAAAGCAGACAGAGTTATAATAAACAACAACTACCAAACGCTGTGAACAGCAGGACACTATTCATTACCTACTCAATGAAATTTCGAGGACAAAACAAGTAATACAATATTTGAATGTTTACAAGGTTACAAAAAAATTCAAACCAGACTTGACAGAATCAAACTTTCTTCTCCAATTAAAAAAAAAAATACATAATGTGCTACTGTGTGTGTCTAACTTTTGGAATACAGAACTAAAACAAAGTTTTTCTAATAAAGTAATCTCTCACTAAAATATATTTCATTTCTCAGGGCCACGTTGTGAAGTTGACGTCGATGAGTGTGTTTCAAACCCATGCCACAATAGTGGAAAATGTATTGATGCGCCTAATCGATACAACTGCTTGTGTGCGGGTGGCTTCACAGGGCTCCACTGTGAGGCCAACATTGATGAATGCGTGTCAACGCCTTGCCTTCATGGGAGGTACGCATTTTCTCTCCGTCATTTAAAACAGAAACACGCCAAATTGTGCAGCAGTAGCATGGAATTATTTTTAATTACGCTCCTCGCCAGCGCAGTAAGTGGAGACATATGTCGCATGTTGTAAAGAGCTAATGTAATGCACTTACAGGTTGTCTCAGTGGTGTATAAATTATAGTCATTAATTCTTTTGAAGGTGAATTACTAATTCATTAGAAAGATTATATCCGTCTCTAAGGGTTCTGTATGGACTACATGGCAAAAGACCTCCACAAATAAATGCTTTTTATTTCACTTCGCACTGCAGTATAATTTTGATGAATCAATTGTGACCCTGTCTGTTGTGGCTCTCTCAGCTGTGACGATGGAATATATTCGTACACCTGTCTTTGTGAATCTGGATGGACCGGCAGCAGATGTGAAACAAACATCGAAGTGAGTTGAGTGTAATTGATAAAGCGGCCGTGTGTTGTAGTGACACGTCAGGAGAATTTTTTAAGCTCTGTGGTGGTGTGGCCTTTGGTATCTTTAACTTTATTGACACTTCTACAAGATAAGTGAATTGAACCACCGCGATCATGTGAGCATTGTGCAAATACCCGATAAAAAGGAATCGCTTAGTCTAATGCCTAATTGATCTAAACCACAGCTTTGTGCTGGACTGTAGCGATAAACCATTGAGTTGCTAGTAAGGTCTCTGCTGAATCAATAATCTGATCATCTGCATTTTAACTACTCACAATTCATTCTTAATCAAAAAGTTTTGTTTTTTTCATTATTTAATCACCCCTTATGAGCTTTACATCGACAAACATGTATTTTATGGTTGCGTCTTTATAAAAAGCTCTTCTTGTCACAGTGTCTCACTCATATGAATCTTTGCTATTTTCTCATTTCCAGGAATGTGCCAGCAGTCCCTGTCTGAATGGAGGCTCGTGTGTCGATCTCATTGATAAATATGCGTGCTTCTGTCAGGTCGGCTACACGGGGAAAACTTGCGAGGATGATATAGATGTCTGCAAAGACGCCACTTTTAATGTCTCGTTGTGTTTTAACGGAGCCACCTGCAATGATGGCGAAGGATCGAACTTTACATGCAGGTGAGCTCGGTCGCTATTTATTTATTTAATTTTATTTGTTTAATAAGATGACATTGAAGGGCCGTCCTTGGAGGGAGTTATTGAAAGTTGACTGTTTCACATGCATTGCTTTCAAACTGACATCTTAAACCACCGTACCCAGATTTTAATCGACCATTTGCTAACCCCCTCGAGTGAATTGCACTTGACCTTATTATAGCTATACAACCATATCAAAGCATGACAGCCCTGGCAAGCTTTGAATTTCTCTGATGATTTGTGTGTGGTGCTACTGAAAGGAGTATTTGACTGTGTGTTTACATACTACTAATGTTACCTTCAATCATTAGTGTCTCTGGCTAACCAGCGCACCAGCGAAGCCAGAAAGCTTAAGGGAATGGAGCTTATTGAACTGCTCGTGGACAGTGGGCAGCTTCACCAACAGAGGTTAAATATTTCTGACTGTAAACATCAGCATCATGATTTTGCTGATCTGTGAAAAAAATACAAAAATTAAAAGTATCTTGTCTCAGAATAATAGTGCTGCATTACATCTGCTCTGTCTAACAGTGTGGCGCTAGAAGAAGAATCATTACTTTTTAATTGCAGGCATGTCATCCCTGGAGTGATGAAGTGTATCCGAATACAAGGTGTATGTAGTAAGAGTGTGCCGACTTGACACAGCCGCTCCCTGAATGCCTTGCAGTTAATTACGTTGTCTAACCTTTCGCTGATGTGCTGCTGTATGCTCGGTGTCATGATTTATGTGACAATGACAACCACAGCTCCACATGTGTTGCTGCACTTTCTGAGCGTTATATTGAGGCGCTGAACTGCAAAATGCCTCACCGCAGCACTTTTTACGACACTCCCTTCATTTAAGGTTTATTTGCATATATGTTGCATGGAGGCAATGCGTACCGTGCATTCACAGATAAATGTGCACACTAAGGGCAAAGTTAGTCCATACACCCACTTCTGGTTATGGCTGCTTTATTACAAACACGTCTGCTGTATAGAACTGTACAGCTGACCTGTGGGTGTGCAGAATAACATGAAATATTATTCCTAGCCAAATCCATGTGTTAATGACATAAATGTGGAAATGTGTGCATCACTTGGTCTTTTTCCCTGAATGTTGTGTGAAGCTGCGGGTAAGTATTAAAGTCAAACTGATGGATCGCCATCTGACCTTAAAGTTGGAAGGAAAGGCATCTGCAAAAAGGACTGGTACCTCTCTTTGCTCAAGGTGTAGCTCGTCCTGTGTATTTCGCCACCTTAAACAGTTACCACATGAACGTATTTTACTTTTCAATACCCGTAGGCTTATGCGCTGCAGAGCTGTCTGTTTAAAATAACATTTCAAGAACCAAATTTAATATTTGTCTGTTCCAGCCAAGGCCTTCTTTTGGTGTTAAAAAGCTCCTGTCGGGATTTACTGAACAGATGCAGTGACAATATTTGTAAGAGCTCCACAACAATTTGGAAGGAAAGTATTTAAATGAATCACACAAACATGATTCATTAAAGTTTATGGCATGCAGTTTACTGCAAATTGCACTAAATTTAATGCCAGCAATAAGAGTGTCTTATTTTGTGTCTGATTTGACTGTGGTGCTTGTCATTAGGAGTGTAAATTTCTTTGGACTGTCAAGCGGCAAGTGGGTAATTTCCAGGGATGGACATCAAAAATACACAAAAATATTTATTCTCCTGCAGCTGCCATTGATCCTCACCTCATTGATCTGAATTGCCAGACTGTTTCAGAAGAGAAAAATGAAAAAAGTGCTTACATAGTAATATTTTGGTCTGCAGATGACGTCTTACCTTATTAGGTTTGTTTGTTTTTGACCAACTAATTTGTTTTGGTAGATTGTATTAATCATTACTGAAATGAACTGTTTTTGTGCTTAATTGTTAGTCAGTCACCTGCAGAACCTTCCACTGCCATACAAGCAGTTTTGCTGTTGCGTACTCATGCTAATTTACCCACCTAAGCAAGTGAACTTAATTTGAGTCTTCCACAGTCAATGTTTTGGAAAGTCATAAGATTTAGAGCTTAAAACTTAATGCTTTACCACCATATTCACAGCTTTGAACCACCCGCAGGTGGTTTTCTGAGAACCCCTCCCCCATGGCATTCAAACTTAAAAATATTTGAAGCAAAAAGGTGTTTGTTTTTATCAGGATTCAATAGTAGTGCAGTTTGCATGTAAATTGCTTGTCGCAAAACTTCAGGTCTGTCTTATATATTTAAATCCATCCATCCACTTATCCTTTTTCAGGGTCGCTGGAGCCTATCCCAGCTGTCTTAGGGCGAGAGGCAGGGTACACCCTGGACAGGTCACCAGTCTGTCGCAAGACTAACACATAGACAAAGACAACCATTCGCACCTATGGACAATTTAGAGTTTCCAATTAACCTATTCCCACTAACTGCATGTTTTTGGACTGTGGGAGGAAGCCGGAGTACCCGGAGAGAACCCGCGCAAACATGGAGAGAACATGCAAACTCCACACAGACCCTGGCCTGAGGGTGGAATTGAACTGTGAGGCAACAGTGCTAACCACCATGCCACCGTGCTGCCTTATTTAAATACATTTAAATTCAATACTAAAATTTTGCTCTCTGAAAGGGAAACGCCTGCAAATATTCAATAAAATCAGCCACAAAAGTAACTCTAACCATGACTTTCAGCTGTGTAATTGTCACTGTATTTCTTAAATAAATCCTGACATTTGTAGTAATTTTACATCAACAGATTTAGTTCTAGTTTTCCAAAGTTAGCGTGCAGATTTGTTACAGTTTTTGAGTATATTTCCAAGCGTATTTTATTTTTGTTCAGGGTTGGGGTGGGGATTCCACTTGAATACAAAGGGCATGATTAGGCTAATACACTGAATGATGGGCTTAAATATTAAATCAGTCATGCAATATTTTTTTGTTCAAAGTACCTCTATTACAGAGGGTTGTTATATTTGCATGCTTTGTGCAAAGTGGTAAGCATCACTTGTTCACCTGCTCAGGAAATGGGCTTCAAAACCACTCCATTCTCTCTGTAATGATGGTCAGCCAACAGGTCACGCATTAAGCCCTTTGCCAATTTTCTCCTGTTACATGATTACATGGACTGGGCTTTATAGACAGCAGTTTGTAACAGAAGTGACATTATCAAAACAGGAATTAGAGCCTCATGAACACATCATACATTTGTTAGCATCCACTGAAACAGTTTGGGGATGCTGCCATGTATAACATTTTCTGTTTCAAATTTTTCCCAGAGATGTTGAGTGGGTTTGAGGTGTGGCGACTGTGAATTGGGAATCCATGCGAGTCAGCAGACCTTGGGCTTCCTTGGCCTCCGGTAGCTTTGATGCATGATCTAGCTCATTGTTCATCTGGAAAATGACTGCTCTTGTACAAATCTTAAAGCCAGTAGGGATGACGGCAGCGGAATTGAACGATACCTCTCTTTGCTCGAGGTGTAGCTTATCCTGCGTTGTTCACCAACTCAAACAATTACCACACCTTCATATTTTCACTTTGAATATCTGTGGGTGTTATGCACTGCTTTGAATTTTCCCCTTAAACGATGGCCGGGATGTCAACTTTGTGATCAGCAAATACATTTTGTTTTTTGCAGTGAGTGTTTTGGAATTCTTTAGAAACCAAACTTACCTCAACCAAGGTTGTGTTTTTGTTGCAGGATTACTTGCCTGACATCGTACAAGCCTGATTTCCATGGAGGAGGGGATTATTTTCTTCCCCTAACCAATCACCAGAGACTGACATATCAGATGAATGAATCTAAACAAATGCTAAGTCGACACTGCTGTGCAGCCATGACAACATAGTGGTTATGATGGAGTTTTAGTAGCGATGCAGTGAAGTAAAAGTAGATTATTAAGTTGGACAATTTTGAGGATCGAATCAACAACCTATTAAATTGTGGTGGTGATCCAGATCAAGGGGTACATCATGGATCTTTTTTTTTCCTGTTTTGCCCCTGTAAATGAGCAGCTTGTGAGCAGAAATCTTACTCATCTGTTTTTGGGCCCCCTGACTGTTCAGGGGCCACCAAGTGCTGACAAACATTAGATTTACCAAAACTCCCTAAACAGGCCCACTTAGCTAAAACTAGCTGTATCAGGATGTGAGTGTGTTGCAGAGTTCTAGCGCTGAATATTGTCACTGATGTTTTTTGTACAGTTTCTCTTCATTATTTTGGAATAAATTATTATTAATCAAAGTTTTGGTGCTGGGAAAGGGTCTCCACTGTCACAGTGAGCTTCTAGGTTTTATATAAGAAATTAATGAACACTTGAGGTTGTAGCGTAAGAAAGTCCAGGTGGATTTCTTCTAACTATAAACAGCATCTTTGGTTGGACAGCAGTAAGCTAAGCAGCCAGGAGCGTGCTTCTTAAAGCAGACCTATTGTGCTCATTTCCAGCATAATGGGCCTACCAATGTGCTGGAAATGGGCTGATTCATTCTATATAGGGCTTTGGTTATTACTGTGAGTACTGTAGTAGTTTGGTTTATTTCTGTTTCAGTGAAATCCACAAAATTGTCTGTTATAAACTGTAAAATTTTGAAAAAAGGACCCACAACTTGCAAACAGAAAAAAGTTGCAGTACTTTTTTTTGATAAGTAACAACAAAAGCCGTTCTAGGATACAGCGTGTCAAACCCACAAGCAGGAAGTGACAGCACTGTGAGACAGCCTCACAGGTTTTAAAGTATGATGTTTTCTTAGCTGTCCACCAGGTTTCACGGGGGATTTCTGTGAAGTGGATGTTAACGAATGTTGCTCAGCTCCCTGCCACAACGGAGCAGTTTGCCAAGATCTTATTAATAGCTACATCTGCCACTGCAGGTCAGGTGAGTCACTCAGATATCCTGTGAGTTTCTCAAATCTTTTTTTTTTTTTTTAAATGAGGCAACCAAAGCAGTTTTTTACCCTTTTGTAAGACCTTTTGCAGGCAACCTTTGTAACTCATGAGCAAGATTACTGAACTACAGCCTTAAATAGGAAGTCATGTTCTGAAGCGAACTAAAAGCTAAAAGCATTTTTTTCTGATATTTGCTAGAGTCCAGTTTACTACATGAAAACCACCTTAATACTTCTAAAATGCCCATATTTGATTAAAAGAGACTGCGCAAACTGCCACTTAAGGTTACCATACTGCCTACATAGTTTCTGTAACTCAAAGCTCTTCAAAAGTCATCTCCTTTTCTCCAGGGAGAAATTTGTAGTCATACAGTACTGAAAAAGACAGTGATAAAAAGACGATACTGCCTTGGCTCATTAAAATGTATGTGGCATCTTACTCTTTAGTGAAAGCCTTTTCTTGTCTATGTATGTGTGTGAACCCAAAAAGAAGCAAATCAATGTAAGAGAATCTGATTGATATTCACTTCAGAGGGTGGAAGTGGGAGAGCCTGGGCTCACCACGGCACTCTGTGGGCTTTTGTTCCTGGCAGGTTGGACAGGCCTTCACTGTGAGGATGACATTAATGAGTGCCTTCCACAGCCCTGCAACCAGGGGATATGCATTCAGAATGATCCAGGCTATGGCTACACCTGTTTCTGTCGTCCTGGATTTGTGGTGAGCCTCTCCACCTTATCCTTTCTATACGTTGTGGTGTTTCTTTTTTTTTTTACCCATTAAAAAGTTACCATCCTGCACCTTCAGCTCTTGAATCCTTTTACCACAACTAGATTTCTTCATTGTTTATGCTTTAATCATTTTTCAATGCAGGGAAAACAAATGCTTTTTAAACATGCACCACTTTATGTATTTTGTAACTGCTACACTGTATGGGCAACTTGAACCCTATAAAAGTTGGTCAAGAAAATATATTTTTTTAATTTCAATGTTGCTCATAAAAGGAAAATAACCCGACTTTGTTGGTTTGTTACTAGCATTTGTTTTTAGTTTAAACTGTCTTGTTTTTATTGCATAATAGCAGTGTCTTTTATTATTTAAGCCGTAAACATTACATTCCACTTAGTATCTCCACATCTCCACATACACAGGGGAGTAACTGTGAGCACAACTATGATGATTGCCTGCTGAATCCGTGTCCAGAAGCATTTTCCTGTGTAGATGGCATCAACAAGGTCAGCTGCCTGCCTCCTGTTATGGATCCTGTTCCCTTGGCGACTGCAGTCGAGAACATCACTCGCGGCTCCACACCCAGAGTGCCGATGCCGACACTCTTCCCGGCGCCAGCAGCTGAGGGGTCCACAGGTATGGATGGCTCTGTGCATTCATGTGAGGATGTGCGGCGGTGGGAGTCAGTGAAGAAGAATTTATAGTACTTTGTACTCCTCCTCATGTCAGAGAGAAGTGTTTTCCAGTCTGCTGCATTTATATGACGGCTCTAATTACAAGCTACTTTTCAGATAAAGATTTTACATAAACATAACACACAGTAAGTTTATGAAAAATGCATTGCTAAGGAGCAAGCCGGTGGTTTCTGATGCGTTTTAGATAGTAGGAGTTGTTGATACTTCCCTCAAATAGCTGCATGTAAATTCATCCTTAAGGATACAACATGATTTAATATTTCTCTCAAAGTCTAAAAACTGAAATGTATAATTCTGTTATTCATTTAAAAGGAAAAAAAGCTGTATTTTCTTCTTTCCTGTCCCATTAATCGTAACACAACCCGTCACATTTATCACGTGACCCTGACTTGAACCTCTTAATCAACACTTAGCATATACACTCACCAGCCACTTCATTAGGTACTGCCTTCAGAATTGCCTTCATTCTTCATGGCTTGGATTCAACAAAGTGCTGGAAACATTCCTTAGAGATTTTGCTCCATATTCACATGATAGCATAACACAGTTGCTGCAGATTTGTCGACTACTCGTCCTTGATGTGAATCTCCCACATCCCAAAGATGCTTTGTTGGATTGAGATCTGGTGACTGTGGAGGCTATTTGAGCACAGTGAACTCAATATCATCTTCAAGAAACCAGATGTGCACACTTATGATTGTAAAGGGATGGACATGGTCAGGAACGATACTCGGATAGACTGAGACATTTAAACAATGCTCAGTTGGTATTAAGGGGGTGAAAATGTGGCAAGAAAATATTTTTCACACCATTACAACACATCTACCACCCTGAACTGTTAAGGCCGGATTAGATACATGTTTTCATGTTGTTTACAGCATATTCTGACTCTACCATCCGAATGTCACAGCACAAATCGAGACAATCTTCTGTTGTCCAATTGGACAATGCCAGTGGGAATCACAGCCTCAGTTTCCTGTTCTTTGCTGACAGGAGTAGCACCCATTGTGGTCTATTGCTGTTTTAAGGCTTGAGGTGTTGAGGTGCATTCAGAGATGCTTTTCTGCATATCGTGGTTGTAACAAGCGGTTGAGTTACTGTCACCTTCCTATCAGCTTGAAGTAATCATTCTCTTCATTCGCCTCTGACCTCTGGCATCAACAAGTCATTTTCACATACAGAACTATTCCTCACTGGATATGTTTTCTTTTTCGGACCATTCTCTGTAAATCCTAGAGATGATTGGGCAGAAACATCTCAGTAGATCAGCAGTTTCTGACTTATACCAGCCCGTCTGGCGTCAATAACCATGCCACATTTGAAGTAACTGAAATCGCCTTTCTTCCCGACTCTGATGCTCAGTCGGCTGAATTTCAGCAGATCGCCTTGACATAACTACATGCCTAAATGCACTGAGTTGCTGCTGCTTGATTGGCTGATTAGTTCTTTGTGTTAACAAGCTGAACAGATATAGCTAAGAAAGTGGCCGGTGAGTTTATATAATACTGTGATACAATGTCGAAACGTATTATCTCATTATAGTGGAAGGAGTTGCTGAACATTTAATTCATTTCTTATTTTTACATGTGAGCTTATCTGCAAGCCTTACTTATAGTGAAGTAATTTGACACTGCTGTATTGCTTTTTTTTTTTTAAAGTAAAATATCTGAGTATTCCCCTGGACTCTGTGAAGATGGATGCTACGGTATCGTTGTAATCTCCAAATGCAGTTTAGTTGTTTGTGAAAGCCAAATGAACAATTTGAAAGGCTGTAAACATTTAGAGTTTCCTTTTTCCTTCTGTTCAAATTGGTTTCCAATCTTCTGACTTGTTGATCTTAATGGTATGATTTTTATTTATTAATTTATTTTTAGGATGGTTCTACGTACTTTTCATGCGGCTCGAGAACCTCAACTCGATATGATCATGACTTTTATCGTATTATATTATATTTAGAGTTCAATGCACAGGCTCAGAAATTAAGCATGGGATCTTAACGGCAGTTCCACTCAAATATGGCAGTGTATCAACTTAAATTAGCACTTCTCAATCGAGTCATAGCTCCCATTACTATGCTATTACTTCCATTAACGTTATGTCTTTTAAAAAGTGACATTAAATTATTTAAAATGATAAGCCATTACAGCAATTAATTTGTACTGATGGTTGGTTTTCTGACAAATTACGAATCTATCCTTCCCTTGTCCTTCCTACCAAACACAAGCTTTGCCAGTTTCTAATGCGGGGAGACTCCCACTAAGCTGGCACTCCAAATGTGATTTTTAGAGTCTTTGGTACATAGCAGGCGATGATATATTTGGTTTGATTTAGAGCTTGTTATACTTTGTGCAGCTGTGGTGGAAAAATAAATCCTGCTGAAATCTAGTTTCGCATTTGCCACTAAAGTACCCTTTCTATTTTTATTTGAGAACAGTCACTTCAAAGAGTAACAAGTCCAATCATTATTTCGGGCTATATCCTTTAACACTCAAATGATCGACACAGAACACAATGTGATATATATTGTTGGTATTGGATTCAGTCATCTATGTGAGGGGAGGAATTCGGAACACTGAGCAGATTGTCACTCTATGACAGATGAGGTCTGTCTCCCTTTGAAACTGTTCACAGAACTGTAAAACACACCTATTGAACACAGACAAGCTTGAACCAATTCGGTGCGGCACTCTGAAAATCACTGTGGGCCAAACATAATGGAGTCCTCCCTGCCTGCACCTGATCCAGCCCTCGTCCTGTGCATTAGTCTGGAAAGGGTTAAATGTAAACACCAATCAGCGATGGAGAAAAAACAAACCCGGCCACCTCTTTTACATTCGATACATGCATAACGAAGGTAAATAAGTTTTAAAGTAAGGGGACCCAGAAACTCATGAGTTTATCTAACTAGGTCACCATCTAAACACATGCAGTGCCCTTGGTGCTGCTTGAAATAGACTCAGACAGTGCTCCTTTAAACCTAAAGCTGCTCCCCAAACCTCTCAAATTTATGAAGTCAATGGGAATTTAAATACAGAGCGAATAGTTATTATGGTGACTTTCTGGTAAATTAAACAACATATTAATGTTGCCAGTAGATAATTATCTTCATCCTCATTTTGATTCAGTTCAGTTTCAAAGCAGTACTAGCAACAAAAAATGAATGAACCTCATAGAATGAGGTGACTGTCTTCAGGGTTTTTTTATTTATTTATCCCCCCCCCCCCTCTCACTCCACGTGCAATGATGAGCTCCACAGTATTTATTCTCTACAGTGTGAGAACTGATGAGAATCTAGAAAGGACACTGCTGGTGGAGGGAGGCTTACTGCCGCTAAGCCACGATTTGGTTGACTTTCCTTGAAGTGATCACTACAGCACAGGTGAAGCTGTTATCTTTTCCTGCCACATGTAGCAAAACTGAAATTACTCAAGTTCCTCAAAATCAACTTGATGAGTGAAAAGTTAATCACTTCAAACATGCAGTGCCTGTCTTGAGGCAGTCACCTTGTTAATCTTCATTTTAACGCACATGCATTTGTTCTGAGTGGCACGCATTTATGCTTTGTTTTTTGGGGGGGTTTTCTCAGTTTGTTTGTAATTTAGATGACGGTGCATGATAAGTGTGCCTATAACTATTCTGATATATTCAGTGACACAGCTTTGGTAGTGAGTCATATTGACATTCACAAGATATGCAGAGTTATGAATATTCATGGGGAAAAGGCTCAGTGAGATGAAAAAGGCAGTGTCTGAATTTATCATTTCAACTCCAGTTTATGGCCTCTGCTTCTGTACAGTAACTGTCAGTGCAGTGCATTGGCGTAATTGCATCAGTTATTTTTAAAACCAGACAACACAGATATAATTAGACACTACATTTAAAAACGCATTATATTTAAGATTCATTCTCTACAGGATTCATTTATTGTCTACAGCATCAATATATTCAGTTAAGTCTTCTTTTATTAGGTATATTGAATATAAGATATTTTCAGCCAGTTTTTCCAAGTACACAATGACCTTTTGCGTTCCCTCAGGGCTCTAAAATTGCAGAGGTCCTGGAATGATCCTCAGCAGCATTATATCTCTGTCCTGTGACAAGTTCAATCAGTCAGTCTATTACTTTAGCCAATAAATCAGGGACCAAACAGGACTTATATCCTGCCTTTTTTAAATAAATGGGACATTAAGTCTATATCAATTAATTCTCACTGCCCAGAGTCTATCCTCCTATTAAGTGATCTTAAGTTCACATTTACTCCAAATATATTTTTCTAGTTGAATATCTCCTGCTTTAACCTGTCTGGCCTCCACCTACACTTTGTGCTGCAACATGGCGCTCCACCACTCCATGTTACATTAAATATGACTCATACCAATTTTCTAACCTCCTTTATGGTCATGTATTAAGACGGGCCCTAATTAAATCTGAACTGAGAGATTTGTATCAACCAATATTCCCAGAAGTGGCAAACTCCTTGGTCAGCATTATGTAAACTGTGTTTTTAAAAAAAAAGAAGAAACCTAGTGGTGCATTATCAGGATATGAAAGTGAAAAAATATAAAATAGTTTGAATTGTGTACATTTACTATTTAGATTTAGCATGACTGGTTACTTGAGGCATTTGCATAAAAAAACATCTGGTGTGAGAGTGTAAGGTAGTGGTAAAAACAGGAGACCTTTGAAGGAAAAGACTGAAGCTAACTGCTAATGAGGCATGATACTGCCTCCTGGCAGCAGCCTCAGACTGCATCAAAGACTACATCAGACTAAACAAGGCTTTAAAATTAATGAATAGCTTTGTCTCTGAGGGGTAATTTTCCATCATCAGCATTGGCAAACCCTATTGTCAGGACTGAAGCAGTAGACAGCACCGCATTGTTGCTGCATGCATTTATCCTCATTAATTCACGCATCGCAGTAGGTCTGTTCCTTATAATTCTTACTTTTGGTTATGGTGTGTTTTTCCTCAGGGTATTGGCCATACTTCTCTTGAAAGAAAATGGAGGTATTTAGGTTAGCTTGTTTGCCAAATGTCCTAAGGGGTAAGGTGTCAGATCAAAGGAGGTCTGGCCTATTAGGACTTGACGTCTAACAAATATTGATAAAGGTCTCACTTGCAGCTGCCCGATTAATCATTGCAACAACTTTAAAGGAGTGTCTGATTTCTCTGTTTTTAAATGTTATATATATTTTTTTCTTTTTTTTCCTTTTCTTTTTTTAAATAAGATGAGAGGCAATAGAGTATGAGACAGGTGAATCCAGTAATGCTTTTCATTTTAACAGGCTCTCGGGTTTGACTTTTTTGCAACAAATTCCAATATTTCCTTCAAATGAGAAATATATTGAGCATGAGCACCCTAATGCTTTTCTCCAATTGCAGTCTCAGTCAGTCTTTTAAAGTTGTCAGCGTCACTACCCCCAATAAGCTTGCGGGCAGCGGAACTTTTACTGAAATACCCCATAATTGCCCATTCTCATGGATGATATAAGCCAAGTTATTCCACTATAAAATGAGGCATGTAATAAACTTGTATGAATATGTTCATTTCAGCCAAGACTCCTTTTTCGCCTAATATAGTGCCGTTTGCATGCTTCACAGCTTTTTGGCAAATAAGACTATTTATAGTATGTGTGTACAGTGAGCAAAAGAGAAAATATTTGAAGAGTCCTTAAAGTCTTTTCATCTGCTTTCAAAATAGTAATTATTTACATTTTGCATCTTCTTCAACTGTCCTCTCATCTCTTTAAATTGTATTCCATCCATATTTTCAAGATCAATTGATGCATAAAGATTGCATTTACATTTGTGCAGGCACATAGGCAGAAAATACAGGAAGTCCGTATTGGCGCCAACCACTTGCTCTGCTCAAGTGTCCTTAGTTACATTCTGAATCTTTAAAATTGTTAAGGGGCTTTTCTGTATCCTACCCCATGCACTAAACCTCCCTGTTGAGGAACCAAATGAAAAGCAGAATTCTCTTTTCAGGGATCAGTAGAGATTCTCAGTGGAATTTACAGGAAACTTCAGTCCCTTACCTTTTCCTCCCAATTGATCTGTCTTTCTTTTTTATGTCTTAGATTCAAGCTACCTTCATTATTTTGGGAATTCATACCTGGAATTTCCAGGTATTGACCTCAGCACTCTCAACAACATAACTGTGAGATTTCAAACCACAGTGGCCCAAGGAACTATACTATATATGGACCAAGGACCTGCTAACGGCGATTTCTTTTTCATGAAACTCTTCATCCTCGATGGAATCTTACAGGTAGGTTAAATTTATTGTGTATGATAATGTTCAAGTTGTGTATTGCCTGAATGAATATATTTTCAAATTTTTGCTCTGGAAAAACAAATTTTCTGTAATGAAACAAAAAGCCCATGAAGCTTCCTATTAATGTTTCAGTATGCCTTTTGCTGTAATGACGAGGAAGAGGTTACATGGATTACTACATTAATTCGTGTTAATGATGGCACAGTTCACATTGTAAATATCAGGTATGTATTTTTGTTTTTTCAAGTCTTAGATTGTTGAGATATACATCTATCTGTGTGTTTCCCTCTACCCTTTATGAAGCGATTATATATACTAGAATAAAAGTCTAAATATGATGATTAATTGAAACTTGAATGCATGGAATGAAAGTCTAATTATATTAAATTAAACTCTAATATAGAAAGTCTGAGTGTTACCAATGAAATTCAAATACATTCAATGAAAGTCTAATTATATTAAATTAAACTCTAATATAGAAAGTCTGAGTGTTACCAATGAAATTCAAATACATTCAATGAAAGTCTGAATATATTGAATGAAACTTGAATATATTGAGTGAAAGACTATATGTAATGAAAGTCTGAATGTATTGAAAACTGACGTTACAGAGGCTTTTGCTCCTTGTGTTGCGTTTTAAAATGTGTACTATAATAGCATATGAAGCAGCATTACTTAGTAATAAAGAAAACAATACAGAAAATGAATATACTATCCAAACAATACCAGTAACATTTTTCAGTTTTGTACTACAGATTACGAAATGTTGTCACTCATTATAGAAGACTGAATGCACTGAGCCTTTAGCTGGCAATGGCAATATTGGCTGCAGGGAAACATCCCATTTTAAAGACCCACGAGGTCTGTGTGTCTTGTAGCATAAATTGCTTACTACTTTGGCCAGACCTGGCCATTGAACAGGCCATGGAGGATCTAGCTTGAGTTCTTGAGACATCACTTCTTTTTGCATTCTGTAGGTGAGATGGAAAAAAGACAATGAACAATGGACAATGGACTAGAAGTCCCCAGGTCCCAATAGGATATATCTGTCATATTTTGCTTCCAATTAATCAGTCTAACTTGGAGATTTTTCTTGTGGTCTCTCAAAGTTTGTCTTTGGAAATTGGCTGCATTTTTACTCATTTTCAGTACTGTCCTTGTAACTGACCATTTTCAGAGAAATGTTTTTGTATTTTACCCACTTAATACTGACATATGAATCATTCAAGGATAAAATAAAAAGACAGCATATTTTCACAAACATAAAATTGTATTTTTACACCAGCAGGTTGGTTCTCAAGGACCTACAGTATTAGCCAAAAACATGGCATATATCAGCATGATGTGTAGTGTGTCCTTAAAGTTTTTTAGAAAATTGGACATGAGGAGGACAAAAGAAGAACAGGCAGACCTAAAAAAACTACAGCATCTGAAAGCCATGTCATTAAAAATAGGAAAACATTCAGCAAAAACCTGACACAGAACCTGAGAGATGCAGCAAACCCTTCAGTTGATGCATCTAGTGTTCGCCAAAGGCTCATCAGAAATGATTTCAGTGGAAGGATGGCTGTCAAGCAGCCAGTCTAAGGAAAGGGAGAAAATGTTGCGGTATGCCAAATTAGAGAAGAACTGGACTGAAAATCAGTGCAGTGGATCTTCTGGAGTGATGGATTCAAATTTGAAAGTTTTGGTTCAAACCTTTGTCAGTATATACAGGGGACGGCAAGAGAGGTCAACAATGAGTATCTACACCCATCTGTAAAAGATGTTGGAGGGTATGTCATTGTTTCGGGCGGTATTTAACTCAGTAGTGTTGAGGATCTTGTCAAAATTGACGAAGTCCCTCCACAGAAAAGTATCATCAGATTTTGATCAACCATTCATCTATCTGTCTGATAAGCATCTGATTGCCAGCAACTTATGGCCAATGCAGTGAAACTGTACCCAGATAATACAAAATACAATGGAACACTATCAGTCATGGATTGGCCTCCCCATACTAACTGAATTAGTATGGGACCATCCTGACAGAGAACAGAATAAAAGGCAGCCAGCATCCAAAGAAGTGCTTTAAATGTCCTTCAAGCAGTCTGGTGATTTATTCCTGAGGACTACTTACAGGAATTAAAGGAGAGTTCAGGCTGTGTTAAAGAATCAAGCTGGTTATATCAAATATTGATTTTCAAGTTCGTTAGAATAATACACATCTCTTTTTGCCCTATATATTGCATTTCTGTAAATGTGTGCATGTTTCAATAAATTGTTGGACCTATTTCCCTAGAATAATATAAAGAAATTAAGAGTGGCTCAAGATTCAAGAGCTGTACTGTATGCATGGTGAAAAGAATACACAAATACCTGAACAGGCTGTAAATGCACTGCTGTTGGATGTTCAGTCATCTCATTTTAATGTTGTTCATTTGTATCTATTTTTGTTTCTAAAGATGTGATTATGTTCCAATTTAATATTATATCTTTTAATTGACAGGGTGCATTTACATAGACATCAACCTCGATGCATTTTAATATGTCTCTGTTTCAGGCATAAGTGCATCCCCCTGTTGAGAAAAGGAGTGCAATTACAATGATAAGCTACTTAGGGCCTGTAATATACAATTTTTCTTTGAATTGTGTGAGCACCTCAGGTGGTATTAACTTGATCCCTAGTTATTCAGTCATTCCAAGTGTGGTGGATTTTTTCCTCTTTTTAGAGAAAGGTTGTGACTAAAAACAGGAGAATATACGTAATTGGCAGGAATTGCCAGACTAAGAATTTAGATTTTATTACAAACGGGCAAATGGGCTTTCATTTTGAAGAACTAAAACAAGCGTCAGAATGTGCCTATTAAAATGCATTAGTGATCACTAGCCGTGTTTTATTGGCTGTTCTAAAGTCTTCATTTGCAGTTTTTCATTACGAAAAGATTAACAAGCAAGAGCTGAGCACAAAATCAATGTTTAAATGATTTAAAGTGAGGCTGTGGCCCCTTTAGTTATATTGTTTCTAAGCCCATGTGCAGTCTTGCTGCCAGCCCTTTCCATTATGTTCTGACATAAGAAAGATTGTGGTCTAGCTTCAAGACACAGAGTTTATTATGTATGAACTGGAAGCTGAAACAAAGCAGAGAGCAACTAGAAGATATCAAACCACTTTACTGTGCATTTGACTAGGGACTACAATGACTTTTGAGCATTTCTGACTTATAAAAAAAAGTTTCAGATTGTAAG